>CAKAOJ020001398.1:0-42038 GCA_916701645.2 Sebastolobus alascanus
TTTAAAAGGAACCCATTCCCCCCTACATTTTCCCAGTGATTTAGACTTAGCGAAGCCATACGTCTCAGGACTCGGCCTTTTGAGCACAACCGCCAGCAAAGGAACTTCCACGTGTGAAGTGCCCGTGTCTAAGTGAGCGACAGACCGCTCAGTTTGCATTGGTATTTGGTTTTCCACAAGGTGGGAGAAGGGTGCACCGTTCCCAGCGGCACTGCAATACCGGGTCGATGCGTGGAGTGAACGGAGCAAGCCCCTTTTCAGCTCCCGATGCTAAAAATCCGTTTAATATGTTGTCCCCTTATAGAGGACATATCAGATATTAAACTGATAAGAACAGATACTACACTTGATCTTAGCCAAAAGGCCGAGACGCGATGAGTACCAACTGTTTGCTGCCCGACCCCATCTCCTGGCACAGTGGTCACTTGTCATGGTGCAGTACTTTTAATTGGGGATAACAATGGCTGCTGCTTAGCAGCCCTGCCCAAGCCCTCCATGGGGAAGCAGCTAAATCTGGTTGAGTACAGCTTTTCTTATCTTTCACAAATGCACAAGGCTCAGCCAAACGGCAATGCCTGCCAAAAATAGGTTTAACTCATTTGTGTCCCTCTCCACGGAAGTCTTTAGTAAAAGGCGAAAGGCTTGTGCGTTATGAAGAGAAACCAGAGTACATACAGCCAACATCTCGAGAGTACTCCAGGACCTAGTCGTCCTAGTCAATACCATCACGGTAAGCCTCACTTGGCGTGCCACATTCCAAATCCGAGGCCACACCCATTCCCCTACCCTTGCCTACATTATTTTCCCCCAGTTGTCATGGCTTATAGAGCGGTGTCAGACTGAGAGCCCAATGACGTTCTACATAGGACCTCAGTCAGGAGCCTTTTTTGAGCCACAACTCCAGGCAGCAAAGACCACCATCCACTGTGACTCACGTGTCTTCCAGTCCAGTGTCTAATTGAGCGACAGACCGCTCAGTTTGCATTGGTATTTGGTTTTCCACAAGGTGGGAGAAGGGTGCACCGTTCCCAGCGGCACTGCAATACCGGGTCGATGCGTGGAGTGAACGGAGCAAGCCCCTTTTTCAGCTCCCGATGCTAAAAAATCCGTTTAATATGTTGTCCCCTTATAGAGGACATATCAGATATTAAACTGATAAGAACAGATACTACACTTGATCTTAGCCAAAAGGCCGAGAAGCGATGAGTACCAACTGTTTGCTGCCCGACCCCATCTCCTGGCACAGTGGTCACTTGTCATGGTGCAGTACTTTTAATTGGGGATAACAATGGCTGCTGCTTAGCAGCCCTGCCCAAGCCTTCCATGGTGAAGCAGCTGAATCTGGTTGAGTACAGCTTTTCTTATCTTTCACAAATGCACAAGGCTCAGCCAAACGGCAATGCCTGCCAAAAATAGGTTTAACTCATTTGTGTCCCTCTCCACGGAAGTCTTTAGTAAAAGGCGAAAGGCTTGTGCGTTATGAAGAGAAACCAGAGTACATACAGCCAACATCTCGAGAGTACTCCAGGACGCTAGTCGTCCTAGTCAATACCATCACGGTAAGCCTCACTTGGCGTGCCACGTTCCAAATCCGAGGCCACACCCATTCCCCTACCCTTGCCTACATTATTTTCCCCCAGTTGTCATGGCTTATAGAGCGGTGTCAGACTGAGAGCCCAATGACGTTCTACATAGGACCTCAGTCAGGAGCCTTTTTTGAGCCACAACTCCAGGCAGCAAAGACCACCATCCACTGTGACTCACGTGTCTTCCAGTCCAGTGTCTAATTGAGCGACAGACCGCTCAGTTTGCATTGGTATTTGGTTTTCCACAAGGTGGGAGAAGGGTGCACCGTTCCCAGCGGCACTGCAATACCGGGTCGATGCGTGGAGTGAACGGAGCAAGCCCCTTTTTCAGCTCCCGATGCTAAAAATCCGTTTAATATGTTGTCCCCTTATAGAGGACATATCAGATATTAAACTGATAAGAACAGATACTACACTTGATCTTAGCCAAAAGGCCGAGAAGCGATGAGTACCAACTGTTTGCTGCCCGACCCATCTCCTGGCACAGTGGTCACTTGTCATGGTGCAGTACTTTTAATTGGGGATAACAATGGCTGCTGCTTAGCAGCCCTGCCCAAGCCTTCATGGTGAAGCAGCTAAATCTGGTTGAGTACAGCTTTTCTTATCTTTCACAAATGCACAAGGCTCAGCCAAAACGGCAATGCCTGCCAAAAATAGGTTTAACTCATTTGTGTCCCTCTCCACGGAAGTCTTTAGTAAAAGGCGAAAGGCTTGTGCGTTATGAAGAGAAACCAGAGTACATACAGCCAACATCTCGAGAGTACTCCAGGACCCTAGTCGTCCTAGTCAATACCATCACGGTAGCCTCACTTGGCGTGCCACAGTTCCAAATCCGAGGCCACACCCATTCCCCTACCCTTGCCTACATTATTTTCCCCCAGTTGTCATGGCTTATAGAGCGGTGTCAGACTGAGAGCCCAATGACGTTCTACATAGGACCTCAGTCAGGAGCCTTTTTTGAGCCACAACTCCAGGCAGCAAAGACCACCATCCACTGTGACTCACGTGTCTTCCAGTCCAGTGTCTAATTGAGCGACAGACCGCTCAGTTTGCATTGGTATTTGGTTTTCCACAAGGTGGGAGAAGGGTGCACCGTTCCCAGCGGCACTGCAATACCGGTTCGATGCGTGGAGCGAATGGAGCAAGCCCCTCTTTCAGCTCCCGATGCTAAAAATTCCGTTTAATAGTTGTCCCCTTATAGAGGGACATATCAGATATTAAACTGATAAGAACAGATACTACACTTGATCTTAGCCAAAAGGGCCGAGAAGCGATGAGTACCAACTGTTTGCTGCCCGACCCATCTCCTGGCCAGTGGTCCACTTGTCATGGTGGAGTACTTTTAATTGGGGATAACAATGGCTGCTGCTTAGCAGCCCTGCCCAAGCCTTCCATGGGGAAGCAGCTAAATCTGGTTGAGTACAGCTTTTCTTATCTTTCACAAATGCACAAGGCTCAGCCAAACGGCAATGCCTGCCAAAAATAGGTTTAACTCATTTGTGTCCCTCTCCTCGGAAGTCTTTAGTAAAAGGCGAAAGGCTTGTGCGTTATGAAGAGAAACCAGAGTACATACAGCCAACATCTCGAGAGTACTCCAGGAACCTAGTCGTCCTAGTCAATACCATCACGGTAAGCCTCACTTGGCGTGCCACGTTCCAAATCCGAGGCCACACCCATTCCCCTACCCTTGCCTACATTATTTTCCCCCAGTTGTCATGGCTTATAGAGCGGTGTCAGACTGAGAGCCCAATGACGTTCTACATAGGACCTCAGTCAGGAGCCTTTTTTGAGCCACAACTCCAGGCAGCAAAGACCACCATCCACTGTGACTCACGTGTCTTCCAGTCCAGTGTCTAATTGAGCGACAGACCGCTCAGTTTGCATTGGTATTTGGTTTTCCACAAGGTGGGAGAAGGGTGCACCGTTCCCAGCGGCACTGCAATACCGGGTCGATGCGTGGAGTGAACGGAGCAAGCCCCTTTTTCAGCTCCCGATGCTAAAAATCCGTTTAATATGTTGTCCCCTTATAGAGGACATATCAGATATTAAACTGATAAGAACAGATACTACACTTGATCTTAGCCAAAAGGCCGAGAAGCGATGAGTACCAACTGTTTGCTGCCCGACCCCATCTCCTGGCACAGTGGTCACTTGTCATGGTGCAGTACTTTTAATTGGGGATAACAATGGCTGCTGCTTAGCAGCCCTGCCCAAGCCCTCCATGGTGAAGCAGCTAAATCTGGTTGAGTACAGCTTTTCTTATCTTTCACAAATGCACAAGGCTCAGCCAAACGGCAATGCCTGCCAAAAATAGGTTTAACTCATTTGTGTCCCTCTCCACGGAAGTCTTTAGTAAAAGGCGAAAGGCTTGTGCGTTATGAAGAGAAACCAGAGTACATACAGCAACATCTCGAGAGTACTCCAGAACCTAGTCGTCCTAGTCAATACCATCACGGTAAGCCTCACTTGGCGTGCCACGTTCCAAATCCGAGGCCACACCCATTCCCTACCCTTGCCTACATTATTTTCCCCCAGTTGTCATGGCTTATAGAGCGGTGTCAGACTGAGAGCCCAATGACGTTCTACATAGGACCTCAGTCAGGAGCCTTTTTGAGCCACAACTCCAGGCAGCAAAGACCACCATCCACTGTGACTCACGTGTCTTCCAGTCCAGTGTCTAATTGAGCGACAGACCGCTCAGCTTGCATTGGTATTTGGTTTTCCACAAGGTGGGAGAAGGGTGCACCGTTCCCAGCGGCACTGCAATACCGGGTCGATGCGTGGAGTGAACGGAGCAAGCCCCTTTTTCAGCTCCCGATGCTAAAAATCCGTTTAATATGTTGTCCCCTTATAGAGGACATATCAGATATTAAACTGATAAGAACAGATACTACACTTGATCTTAGCCAAAAGGCCGAGAAGCGATGAGTACCAACTGTTTGCTGCCCGAACCCATCTCCTGGCACAGTGTCACTTGTCATGGTGCAGTACTTTTAATTGGGGATAACAATGGCTGCTGCTTAGCAGCCCTGCCCAAGCCTCCATGGTGAAGCAGCTAAATCTGGTTGAGTACAGCTTTTCTTATCTTTCACAAATGCACAAGGCTCAGCCAAACGGCAATGCCTGCCAAAAATAGGTTTAACTCATTTGTGTCCCTCTCCACGGAAGTCTTTAGTAAAAGGCGAAAGGCTTGTGCGTTATGAAGAGAAACCAGAGTACATACAGCCAACATCTCGAGAGTACTCCAGGACCCTAGTCGTCCTAGTCAATACCATCACGGTAAGCCTCACTTGGCGTGCCACGTTCCAAATCCGAGGCCACACCCATTACCCTACCCTTGCCTACATTATTTTCCCCCAGTTGTCATGGCTTATAGAGCGGTGTCAGACTGAGAGCCCAATGACGTTCTACATAGGACCTCAGTCAGGAGCCTTTTTTGAGCCACAACTCCAGGCAGCAAAGACCACCATCCACTGTGACTCACGTGTCTTCCAGTCCAGTGTCTAATTGAGCGACAGACCGCTCAGTTTGCATTGGTATTTGGTTTTCCACAAGGTGGGAGAAGGGTGCACCGTTCCCAGCGGCACTGCAATACCGGGTCGATGCGTGGAGCGAACGGAGCAAGCCCCTTTTCAGCTCCCGATGCTAAAAATCCGTTTAATATGTTGTCCCCTTATAGAGGACATATCAGTTATTAAACTGATAAGAACAGATACTACACTTGATCTTAGCCAAAAGGCCGAGAAGCTATGAGTACCAACTGTTTGCTGCCCGACCCCATCTCCTGGCACAGTTGTCACTTGTCATGGTGCAGTACTTTTAATTGGGGATAACAATGGCTGCTGCTTAGCAGCCCTGCCCAAGCCCTCCATGGTGAAGCAGCTAAATCTGGTTGAGTACAGCTTTTCTTATCTTTCACAAATGCACAAGGCTCAGCCAAACGGCAATGCCTGCCAAAAATAGGTTTAACTCATTTGTGTCCCTCTCCACGGAAGTCTTTAGAAAGCCAAGGGTTCGTTAACAGAAACCAGGAAATACCCCTCTCAGAGTCACAAGCACAAGCCGCCTAACAACTCCGAACCCTTGGCTCGAGTCCAATCCAGGAACCTTAAAAGCAAAGCTTGTCCCCCATGAAGCAGCTATAGACAGTCCAACTAGAGCCTATCCAAGACACAGGCGCCTAGTGACCTTTTGACGAACTCCTGGCAAAGCCACCATCCATTCCAGTGTCTTCCAGCCCGTTCTAATGCAGACCCTCAGTGCTTGTTTGGTTTTCCACAATGGGGAGGGGACCTTCCCACGGCACTGATCCGTCGTGATGAGGACAACCCTTTCATCCGATTAAAATCCAAAGTTGCCTAGGGACTCATAACTGATAACGATCTATGACTAGCCAAAGCAGACGATGGTACAACTTTTGTGCCCTAATGGCACAGTTTACTGTAGGGCAGTACTTTAATTGGGAAAAGGCGAGCTTGAGTCCAACCCTCCTGACAAACTTTGGACAGTTTCTTTCTTTCAAATAATGCAAAACAAAGCCTGCAAAAAAGGTTTACCATGTCCTTCCACGGAATCTTTAGTAAGAACTTTCTTAAAGAAAACCAGAAACAGCCTCAAACTACTATGTCCTCAAACCTAGGAGCCACTTGGCGTATCAAACCGAGGCACACCCTTCCCCACCCTTCCTATTATTCCCCCAGTCATGCTATACGGTTAAGCCTACTTTCTGCCCGTGACCTTTTACCAAACCCAGCGCAAACACTCCCGTGCTCTGCTTCCAGCCCGGCAATGACGACAGCCTCATTGAGGATGTTTTCCACAAGGAGAAGGGCACCTTCCCGGGCACTGATCCGTCTGTGAGTGAACGGAGAAGCCTTTTTCAGTCCGTTAAAAACGTTTAAAGTTGCCCCTTAAGGACATACGTATAAGCCATCTCCCCAGTCGTCCTAGTCAATACCTCACGGACCCATGGGTGCCAGTCCCAGCACACCCCTCCACTTCCAGGCAAGACGTTCAGACGAGAGCCCAATGCGTTCTAATGGGACCTCAGTGGGATTTTGACCAAATGGCAGAAGACCCTCCACGTGATACGGCCACCTGTAGTGAGCGACAACCTTTTTTGGTTCCCAAGGGGAAATCAGTTCACGGACGAATACGGGTCTGCGGGGGAACGGAGAACCCCTTTTTGCTCCCGACAAATCCTTTAAAGTGTCCTTTAGGGCATACTTTAATGAAAACAATCTACTTGACTTGCCAAAGGCAAGGTGATACCAACTGTTTGTCCACCTCTCCTGCACATTGCACAGGTCCTAATTGGGAAACATGGCATGTTACACCTGCCCCCCTCCAGAATCAGTAAAAGTAGAAGCTTTTCTTATTTTAAAACCAAGGTCAGCAAAGCAAAGCCTCCAAAAATAGTCTCTTGTTCCCCTCACGGAATCCGAGGCCACACCCATTCCCATACCCTTGCCTACATTATTTTCCCCCAGTTGTCATGGCTTATAGAGCGGTGTCAGACTGAGAGCCCAATGACGTTCTACATAGGACCTCAGTCAGGAGCCTTTTTGAGCCACAACTCCAGGCAGCAAAGACCACCATCCACTGTGACTCACGTGTCTTCCAGTCCAGTGTCTAAGTGAGCGACAGACCGCTCAGTTTGCATTGGTATTTGGTTTTCCACAAGGTGGGAGAAGGGTGCACCGTTCCCAGCGGCACTGCAATACCGGGTCGATGCGTGGAGTGAACGGAGCAAGCCCCTTTTTCAGCTCCCGATGCTAAAAATCCGTTTAATATGTTGTCCCCTTATAGAGGACATATCAGATATTAAACTGATAAGAACAGATACTACACTTGATCTTAGCCAAAAGGCCGAGAAGCGATGAGTACCAACTGTTTGCTGCCCGAACCCATCTCCTGGCACAGTGGTCACTTGTCATGGTGCAGTACTTTTAATTGGGGATAACAATGGCTGCTGCTTAGCAGCCCTGCCCAAAACCTCCATGGTGAAGCAGCTAAATCTGGTTGAGCACAGCTTTTCTTATCTTTCACAAATGCACAAGGCTCAGCCAAACGGCAATGCCTGCCAAAAACAGGTTTAACTCATTTGTGTCCCTCTCCACGGAAGTCTTTAGTAAAAGGCGAAAGGCTTGTGCGTTATGAAGAGAAACCAGAGTACATACAGCCCACATCTCGAGAGTACTCCAGGACCCTAGTCGTCCTAGTCAATACCATCACGGTAAGCCTCACTTGGCGTGCCACGTTCCAAATCCGAGGCCACACCCATTCCCCTACCCTTGCCTACATTATTTTCCCCCAGTTGTCATGGCTTATAGAGCGGTGTCAGACTGAGAGCCCAATGACGTTCTACATAGGACCTCAGTCAGGAGCCTTTTTGAGCCACAACTCCAGGCAGCAAAGACCACCATCCACTGTGACTCACGTGTCTTCCAGTCCAGTGTCTAATTGAGCGACAGACCGCTCAGTTTGCATTGGTATTTGGTTTTCAACAAGGTGGGAGAAGGGTGCACCGTTCCCAGCGGCACTGCAATACCGGGTCGATGCGTGGAGTGAACGGAGCAAGCCCCTCTTTCAGCTCCCGATGCTAAAAATCCGTTTAATATGTTGTCCCCTTATAGAGGACATATCAGATATTAAACTGATAAGAACAGATACTACACTTGATCTTAGCCAAAAGGCCGAGAAGCGATGAGTACCAACTGTTTGCTTCCCGATACCCATCTCCTGGCACAGTGGTCACTTGTCATGGTGCAGTACTTTTAATTGGGGTTAACAATGGCTGCTGCTTAGCAGCCCTGCCCAAGCCCTCCATGTTGAAGCAGCAAAATCTGGTTGAGTACAGCTTTTCTTATCTTTCACAAATGCACAAGGCTCAGCCAAACGACAAAGCCTGCCAAAAATAGGTTTAACTCATTTGTGTCCCTCTCCACGGAAGTCTTTAGTAAAAGGCGAAAGGCTTGTGCGTTATGAAGAGAAACCAGAGTACATACAGCCAACATCTCGAGAGTACTCCAGGAACCTAGTCGTCCTAGTCAATACCATCACGGTAAGCCTCACTTGGCGTGCCACATTCCAAATCCGAGGCCACACCCATTCCCCTACCCTTGCCTACGTTATTTTCCCCCAGTTGTCATGGCTTATAGAGCGGTTTCAGACTGAGAGCCCAATGACGTTCTACATAGGACCTCAGTCAGGAGCCTTTTTGAGCCACAACTCCAGGCAGCAAAGACCACCATCCACTGTGACTCACGTGTCTTCCAGTCCCGTGTCTAATTGAGCGATAGACCGCTCAGTTTGCATTGGTATTTGGTTTTCCACAAGGTGGGAGAAGGGTGCACCGTTCCCAGCGGCACTGCAATACCGGGTCGATGCTTGGAGTGAACGGAGCAAGCCCCTTTTTCAGCTCCCGATGCTAAAAATCCGTTTAATATGTTGTCCCCTTATAGAGGACATATCAGATATTAAACTGATAAGAACAGATACTACACTTGATCTTAGCCAAAAGGCCGAGAAGCGATGAGTACCAACTGTTTGCTGCCCGATACCAACTCCTGGCACAGTTGTCACTTGTCATGGTGCAGTACTTTTAATTGGGGATAACAATGGCTGATGCTTAGCAGCCCTGCCCAAGCCCTCCATGTTGAAGCAGCAAAATCTGGTTGAGTACAGCTTTTCTTATCTTTCACAAATGCACAAGGCTCAGCCAAACGGCAAAGCCTGCCAAAAATAGGTTTAACTCATTTGTGTCCCTCTCCACGGAAGTCTTTAGTAAAAGGCGAAAGGCTTGTGCGTTATGAAGAGAAACCAGAGTAAATACAGCCCACATCTCGAGAGTACTCCAGGACCTAGTCGTCCTAGTCAATACCATCACGGTAAGCCTCACTTGGCGTGCCACGTTCCAAATCCGAGGCCACACCCATTCCCCTACCCTTGCCTACATTATTTTCCCCCAGTTGTCATGGCTTATAGAGCGGTGTCAGACTGAGAGCCCAATGACGTTCTACATAGGACCTCAGTCAGGAGCCTTTTTGAGCCACAACTCCAGGCAGCAAAGACCACCATCCACTGTGACTCACGTGTCTTCCAGTCCAGTGTCTAATTGAGCGACAGACCGCTCATTTTGCATTGGTATTTGGTTTTCCACAAGGTGGGAGAAGGGTGCACCGTTCCCAGCGGCACTGCAATACCGGGTCGATGCGTGGAGTGAACGGAGCAAGCCCCTTTTTCAGCTCCCGATGCTAAAAATCCGTTTAATATGTTGTCCCCTTATAGAGGACATATCAGATATTAAACTGATAAGAACAGATACTACACTTGATCTTAGCCAAAAGGCCGAGAAGCGATGAGTACCAACTGTTTGCTGCCCGACCCCATCTCCTGGCACAGTGGTCACTTGTCATGGTGCAGTACTTTTAATTGGGGATAACAATGGCTGCTGCTTAGCAGCCCTGCCCAAGCCCTCCATGGTGAAGCAGCTAAATCTGGTTGAGTACAGCTTTTCTTATCTTTCACAAATGCACAAGGCTCAGCCAAACGGCAAAGCCTGCCAAAAATAGGTTTAACTCATTTGTGTCCCTCTCCACGGAAGTCTTTAGTAAAAGGCGAAAGGCTTGTGCGTTATGAAGAGAAACCAGAGTAATACAGCCAACATCTCGAGAGTACTCCAGGACACTAGTCGTCCTAGTCAATACCATCACGGTAAGCCTCACTTGGCGTGCCACGTTCCAAATCCGAGGCCACACCCATTCCCCTACCCTTGCCTACATTATTTTCCCCCAGTTGTCATGGCTTATAGAGCGGTTTCAGACTGAGAGCCCAATGACGTTCTACATGGGACCTCAGTGAGGAGCCTTTTTGAGCCACAACTCCAGGCAGCAAAGACCACCATCCACTGTGACTCACGTGTCTTCCAGTCCCGTGTCTAAGTGAGCGACAGACCGCTCATTTTGCATTGGTATTTGGTTTTCCACAAGGTGGGAGAAGGGTGCACCGTTCCCAGCGGCACTGCAATACCGGGTCGATGCGTGGAGTGAACGGAGCAAGCCCCTTTTTCAGCTCCCTATGCTAAAAATCCCTTTAATATGTTGTCCCTTTATAGAGGACATATCAGATATTAAACTGATAAGAACAGATACTACACTTGATCTTAGCCAAAAGGCCGAGAAGCGATGAGTACCAACTGTTTGCTGCCCGACCCCATCTCCTGGCACAGTGGTCACTTGTCATGGTGCAGTACTTTTAATTGGGGATAACAATGGCTGCTGCTTAGCAGCCCTGCCCAAGGCCTCCATGGTGAAGCAGCTAAATCTGGTTGAGTACAGCTTTTCTTATCTTTCACAAATGCACAAGGCTCAGCCAAACGGCAATGCCTGCCAAAAATAGGTTTAACTCATTTGTGTCCCTCTCCACGGAAGTCTTTAGTAAAAGGCGAAAGGCTTGTGCGTTATGAAGAGAAACCAGAGTACATACAGCCCACATCTCGAGAGTACTCCAGGACACTAGTCGTCCTAGTCAATACCATCACGGTAAGCCTCACTTGGCGTGCCACGTTCCAAATCCGAGCCACACCCATTCCCCTACCCTTGCCTACATTATTTTCCCCCAGTTGTCATGGCTTATAGAGCGGTGTCAGACTGAGAGCCCAATGACGTTCTACATAGGACCTCAGTCAGGAGCCTTTTTGAGCCACCACTCCTGGCAGCAAAGACCACCATCCACTGTGACTCAAGTGTCTTCCAGTCCAGTGTCTAATTGAGCGACAGACCGCTCAGTTTGCATTGGTATTTGGTTTTCCACAAGGTGGGAGAAGGGTGCACCGTTCCCAGCGGCACTGCAATACCGGGTCGATGCGTGGAGTGAACGGAGCAAGCCCCTTTTTCAGCTCCCGATGCTAAAAATCCGTTTAATATGTTGTCCCCTTATAGAGGACATATCAGATATTAAACTGATAAGAACAGATACTACACTTGATCTTAGCCAAAAGGCCGAGAAGCGATGAGTACCAACTGTTTGCTGCCCGACCCCATCTCCTGGCACAGTGGTCACTTGTCATGGTGCAGTACTTTTAATTGGGGATAACAATGGCTGCTGCTTAGCAGCCCTGCCCAAGCCTTCCATGGGGAAGCAGCTAAATCTGGTTGAGTACAGCTTTTCTTATCTTTCACAAATGCACAAGGCTCAGCCAAACGGCAATGCCTGCCAAAAATAGGTTTAACTCATTTGTGTCCCTCTCCACGGAAGTCTTTAGTAAAAGGCGAAAGGCTTGTGCGTTATGAAGAGAAACCAGAGTACATACAGCCAACATCTCGAGAGTACTCCAGGACCCTAGTCGTCCTAGTCAATACCATCACGGTAAGCCTCACTTGGCGTGCCACATTCCAAATCCGAGGCCACACCCATTCCCCTACCCTTGCCTACATTATTTTCCCCCAGTTGTCATGGCTTATAGAGCGGTGTCAGACTGAGAGCCCAATGACGTTCTACATAGGACCTCAGTCAGGAGCCTTTTTGAGCCACAACTCCAGGCAGCAAAGACCACCATCCACTGTGACTCACGTGTCTTCCAGTCCAGTGTCTAATTGAGCGACAGACCGCTCAGTTTGCATTGGTATTTGGTTTTCCACAAGGTGGGAGAAGGGTGCACCGTTCCCAGCGGCACTGCAATACCGGGTCGATGCGTGGAGTGAACGGAGCAAGCCCCTTTTTCAGCTCCCGATGCTAAAAATCCGTTTAATATGTTGTCCCCTTATAGAGGACATATCAGATATTAAACTGATAAGAACAGATACTACACTTGATCTTAGCCAAAAGGCCGAGAAGCGATGAGTACCAACTGTTTGCTGCCCGATACCAACTCCTGGCACAGTTGTCACTTGTCATGGTGCAGTACTTTTAATTGGGGATAACAATGGCTGATGCTTAGCAGCCCTGCCCAAGCCTCCATGGTGAAGCAGCGAAATCTGGTTGAGTACAGCTTTTCTTATCTTTCACAAATGCACAAGGCTCAGCCAAACGACAAAGCCTGCCAAACATAGGTTTAACTCATTTGTGTCCCTCTCCACGGGAGTCTTTAGTAAAAGGCGAAAGACTTGTGTGTTATGAAGAGAAACCAGAGTAAATACAGCCCTCTTCTCGAGAGCACTCCATGAGACTAGTCGTCCTAGTCAATACCATCACGGTAAGCCTCACTTGGCGTGCCACGTACCAAATCCGAGGCCACACCCATTCCCCTACCCTTGCCTACATTATTTTCCCCCAGTTGTCATGGCTTATAGAGCGGTTTCAGACTGAGAGCCCAATGACGTTCTACATGGAACCTCAGTGAGGAGCCTTTTTGAGCCACAACTCCAGGCAGCAAAGACCACCATCCACTGTGACTCACGTGTCTTCCAGTCCCGTGTCTAAGTGAGCGACAGACCGCTCATTTTGCATTGATATTTGGTTTTCCACAAGGTGGGAGAAGGGTGCACCGTTCCCAGCGGCACTGCAATACCGGGTCGATGCGTGGAGTGAACGGAGCAAGCCCCTTTTTCAGCTCCCGATGCTAAAAATCCGTTTAATATGTTGTCCCCTTATAGAGGACATATCAGATATTAAACTGATAAGAACAGATACTACACTTGATCTTAGCCAAAAGGCCGAGAAGCGATGAGTACCAGCTGTTTGCTGCCCGACCCCATCTCCTGGCACAGTTGTCACTTGTCATGGTGCAGTACTTTTAATTGGGGATAACAATGGCTGATGCTTAGCAGCCCTGCCCAAGCCCTCCATGGTGAATCAGCTAAATCTAGTTATGTACAGCTTTTCTTATCTTTCACAAATGCACAAAGCTCAGCCAAATGGCAAAGCCTACCAAAAATAGGTTTAACTCATTTGTGTCCCTCTCCACGGAAGTCTTTAGTAAAAGGCGAAAGGCTTGTGCGTTATGAAGAGAAACCAGAGTGAATACAGCCCTCATCTCGATAGTACTCCAAGACACTAGTCGTCCTAGTCAATACCATCACGGTAAGCCTCACTTGGCGTGCCACGTTCCAAATCCGAGGCCACACCCATTCCCATACCCTTGCCTACATTATTTTCCCCCAGTTGTCATGGCTTATAGAGCGGTTTCAGACTGAGAGCCCAATGACGTTCTACATGGGACCTCAGTGAGGAGCCTTTTTGAGCCACAACTCCAGGCAGTAAAGACCACCATCCACTGTGACTCACGTGTCTTCCAGTCCCGTGTCTAATTGAGCGACAGACCGCTCAGTGTGCATTGGTATTTGGTTTTCCACAAGGTGGGAGAAGGGTGCACCGTTCCCAGCGGCACTGCAATACCGGGTCGATGCTTGGAGTGAACGGAGCAAGCCCCTTTTTCAGCTCCCGATGCTAAAAATCCGTTTAATATGTTGTCCCCTTATAGAGGACATATCAGATATTAAACTGATAAGAACAGATACTACACTTGATCTTAGCCAAAAGGCCGAGAAGCGATGAGTAGCAACTGTTTGCTGCCCGACCCCATCTCCTGGCACAGTTGTCACTTGTCATGGTGCAGTACTTTTAATTGGGGATAACAATGGCTGATGCTTAGCAGCCCTGCCCAAGCCCTCCATGGTGAATCAGCTAAATCTAGTTAAGTACAGCTTTTCTTATCTTTCACAAATGCACAAGGCTCAGCCAAACGGCAAAGCCTGCCAAAAATAGGTTTAACTCATTTGTGTCCCTCTCCACGGAAGTCTTTAGTAAAAGGCGAAAGGCTTGTGCGTTATGAAGAGAAACCAGAGTAAATACAGCCCACATCTCGAGAGTACTCCAAGACACTAGTCGTCCTAGTCAATACCATCACGGTAAGCCTCACTTGGCGTGCCACGTTCCAAATCCGAGGCCACACCCATTCCCCTACCTACATTTTTTCCCCCAGTTGTCATGGCTTATAGAGCGGTTTCAGACTGAGAGCCCAATGACGTTCTACATGGGACCTCAGTGAGGAGCCTTTTTGAGCCACAACTCCAGGCAGCAAAGACCACTATCCACTGTGACTCACGTGTCTTCCAGTCCCGTGTCTAATTGAGCGACAGACCGCTCAGTTTGCATTGGTATTTGGTTTTCCACAAGGTGGGAGAAGGGTGCACCGTTCCCAGCGGCACTGCAATACCGGGTCGATGCTTGGAGTGAACGGAGCAAGCCCCTTTTTCAGCTCCCGATGCTAAAAATCCGTTTAATATGTTGTCCCCTTATAGAGGACATATCAGATATTAAACTGATAAGAACAGATACTACACTTGATCTTAGCCAAAAGGCCGAGAAGCGATGAGTACCAACTGTTTGCTGCCCGATACCAACTCCTGGCACAGTTGTCACTTGTCATGGTGCAGTACTTTTAATTGGGGATAACAATGGCTGATGCTTAGCAGCCCTGCCCAAGCCCTCCATGTTCAAGCAGCAAAATCTGGTTGAGTACAGCTTTTCTTATCTTTCACAAATGCACAAGGCTCAGCCAAACGACAAAGCCTGCCAAAAATAGGTTTAACTCATTTGTGTCCCTCTCCACGGAAGTCTTTAGTAAAAGGCGAAAGACTTGTGCGTTATGAAGAGAAACCAGAGTGAATAGAGCCCTCATCTCGATAGTACTCCATGACACTAGTCGTCCTAGTCAATACCATCACGGTAAGCCTCACTTGGCGTGCCACGTTCCAAATCCGAGGCCACACCCATTCCCATACCCTTGCCTACATTATTTTCCCCCAGTTGTCATGGCTTATAGAGCGGTTTCAGACTGAGAGCCCAATGACGTTCTACATGGGACCTCAGTGAGGAGCCTTTTTGAGCCACAACTCCAGGCAGCAAAGACCACCATCCACTGTGACTCACGTGTCTTCCAGTCCCGTGTCTAAGTGAGCAACAGACCGCTCATTTTGCATTGGTATTTGGTTTTCCACAAGGTGGGAGAAGGGTACACCGTTCCCAGCGGCACTGCAATACCGGGTCGATGCGTGGAGTGAACGGAGCAAGCCCCTTTTTCAGCTCCTGATGCTAAAAATCCGTTTAATATGTTGTCCCCTTATAGAGGACATATCAGATATTAAACTGATAAGAACAGATACTACACTTGATCTTAACCAAAAGGCCGAGAAGCGATGAGTACCAACTGTTTGCTGCCCGACCCCATCTCCTGGCACAGTTGTCACTTGTCATGGTGCAGTACTTTTAATTGGGGATAACAGTGGCTGCTGCTTAGCAGCCCTGCCCAAGTCCTCCATGTTGAAGCAGCAAAATCTGGTTGAGTACAGCTTTTCTTATCTTTCACAAATGCACAAGGCTCAGCCAAACGGCAAAGCCTGCCAAAAATAGGTTTAACTCATTTGTGTCCCTCTCCACGGAAGTCTTTAGTAAAAGGCGAAAGGCTTGTGCGTTATGAAGAGAAACCAGAGTAAATACAGCCCACATCTCGAGAGTACTCCAAGACACTAGTCGTCCTAGTCAATACCATCACGGTAAGCCTCACTTGGCGTGCCACGTTCCAAATCCGAAGCCACACCCATTCCCCTACCTACATTTTTTCCCCCAGTTGTCATGGCTTATAGAGCGGTTTCAGACTGAGAGCCCAATGACGTTCTACATGGGACCTCAGTGAGGAGCCTTTTTGAGCCACAACTCCAGGCAGCAAAGACCACCATCCACTGTGACTCACGTGTCTTCCAGTCCCGTGTCTAAGTGAGCGACAGACCGCTCATTTTGCATTGGTATTTGGTTTTCCACAAGGTGGGAGAAGGGTGCACCGTTCCCAGCGGCACTGCAATACCGGGTCGATGCGTGGAGTGAACGGAGCAAGCCCCTTTTTCAGCTCCCGATGCTAAAAATCCGTTTAATATGTTGTCCCCTTATAGAGGACATATCAGATATTAAACTGATAAGAACAGATACTACACTTGATCTTAGCCAAAAGGCCGAGAAGCGATGAGTACCAACTGTTTGCTGCCCGATACCAAATCCTGGCACAGTTGTCACTTGTCATGGTGCAGTACTTTTAATTGGGGATAACAATGGCTGATGCTTAGCAGCCCTGCCCAAGCCCTCCATGTTGAAGCAGCAAAATCTGGTTGAGTACAGCTTTTCTTATCTTTCACAAATGCACAAGGCTCAGCCAAACGACAAAGCCTGCCAAAAATAGGTTTAACTCATTTGTGTCCCTCTCCACGGAAGTCTTTAGTAAAAGGCGAAAGACTTGTGCGTTATGAAGAGAAACCAGAGTGCATACAGCCAACATCTCGAGAGTACTCCAGGAACCTAGTCGTCCTAGTCAATACCATCACGGTAAGCCTCACTTGGCGTGCCACATTCCAAATCCGAGGCCACACCCATTCCCCTACCCTTGCCTACGTTATTTTCCCCCAGTTGTCATGGCTTATAGAGCGGTTTCAGACTGAGAGCCCAATGACGTTCTACATGGGACCTCAGTGAGGAGCCTTTTTGAGCCACAACTCCAGGCAGCAAAGACCACCATCCACTGTGACTCACGTGTCTTCCAGTCCAGTGTCTAATTGAGCGACAGACCGCTCAGTTTGCATTGGTATTTGGTTTTCCACAAGGTGGGAGAAGGGTGCACCGTTCCCAGCGGCACTGCAATACCGGGTCGATGCTTGGAGTGAACGGAGCAAGCCCCTTTTTCAGCTCCCGATGCTAAAAATCCGTTTAATATGTTGTCCCCTTATAGAGGACATATCAGATATTAAACTGATAAGAACAGATTTTTTTTTTTTTTTTTTGTATTATTACAATAGACTTGCCACAAATCTCACAAATCGACCAATACTTAACAAACATGTTTCATAGTACACTTTAACTGCATAAACAATTATGCTTCTTTGCAAGTAACTTCAATCAGACCATCTCTTAAGAATTAGTCAAACAATATTGCATTCTTGTTGCATACAACAGTATGACAATTGCACCCTTACAAACAGTTAACACATCAAAAACACGTTTACCATGATGTCAGTTTTTTTTACCATACCCACCCAAACCCTCCTTTCCACCGCTCCAATGCGGCGTGCTTTCCCCACTTTTCTATATCCCTGTCAATCCTCCCTTTCACATCCAGTTTCACCCTCCTTATCACACCCTCTACATCACAGTCCTTATTCTTCTTGACCAGGTCTTGCCTGGCCACCCACAACCCCCTCTTTACTAGGCTAACGACTAGCCACACAAGGGAAATTGCACTTCCTTGCTCCACTCTAGCCCACGTTAGCTTAAGACCTGGGGCTAACTTCTCTACTAATGTTTCTGCCCTACTCCATACCCCACCAGCAAATGGACAGTCCCACATAACATGCCTGATTGTCTCCTCACCCTTGCACGATTTCCTAGGGCACACAGGGGATCTTGCCAAACCATGCCGATACATAATTTCATGCACTGGCAGGCACTTGTGGAGGCATAACCAGTTCAGGTCTTTAAGGCCATTTTCAAGGCCCCGCGGCTGGATCCCCCTCCAAATCTCCGCCGGGATCCCAACTACTGGTTGCGCGACCACTCGCTGTCTGACCTCTTCATAAAGGGCTCTGTGGTTCACTCTTACTGCTGTTTCAGAGACCTCCGGGTGGGCCCGCAGCCACCTGTCCGCATGGTGGTAGTGCCATGGCTGCTGCTCCGCCCGAGGTGCCAAATTGCTCCAGACCATCAGCCCTCTGGCCTGATACGCAAAATAGAGCCGCAGGAAAAATCCAGAAGGATGCACCACTGGAGTGGATAACTCTTTACACAAGAAGGAAACAAAAATGCAGTCCAGCTTCAGCGGGAGGTGTGGTACATCTCTCCCCCCCACTTCAATGCCTGCCAGCATGCGGGCCCTCGCCACATATTCGTACCTTCCCCCCCACATAAAGGCAAAGACAAGGCGCATGAGAGGCCTCCTCATACTGACCGGCAGCGGGTAGATATATGCTAAATACAGGAGAGATGGCAGTATGTCTACCTTCAGAACAAGTACCTTCCCTATGAACGTCAGGCACCTGCTCTTCCAGAGCATGAGCTTCTTCTGGACTGCTAAAAAGCGCCTGGTCCAGTTGGCCGTGGCACTGTGGGCTGTCTCAAAGCTTACCCCTAGTAACTTTAGAGGACCGGTGCAGAGCGACAGCCCCCCTGGTACATCCGTCCTTTCTTTCCACCGCCCAAAAAACTTCACCGAGGACTTGGCACAATTAAGTTTTGCACCAGCCACCCGACTAAAGTTATGGAAAATCTCCAAGGATCGAAACAGGCAAGCGTCTCTGTCCAGCAGCAGTGTGGTGTCATCTGCATACTGAGACAGCTTGACCCGTAGGCCTCCGCTGCCGGGTACCAGGAAACCTTTCACGCCCGGGTCAGCCCGAATGGCTGCCGCCAAAGGCTCCATGTAAAGGATGTAGAGCAGGGGTGAGAGCGGACACCCCTGTCTTACCCCTGAGTGCAAACTGAAAACATCCCCTCGGTGACCATTAACTGAAACTGTGCTCCCCACACCTGTGTACAAAATACTTAACCACCTTACAAATGTCTGTCTGAAACCTAACCTGTCCAGTACCCTGTACATAAAGCCCCAGTGAACCCTGTCAAACGCCTTTGCCTGGTCGAGACCAACCACCATGAGTGGTAGGTGTCTGTCCTCCGCCCATGCGACAGCATCCCGAATGAGCTGAAGATTCCATCTCACCGTACGCCCCGCCACCCCGCATGTCTGGTCCACATGGACCACATGTGGAAGTACTGTGCCCAGACGATCCGCTAGGACCTTTGCCAGGAGCTTGTAGTCGACACACAGCATGGTCAGTGGCCGCCAGTTCCCTAGATCGGCGTGGTCCCCCTTCTTGAAAAGAAGGGAGATAACTCCAGTGGCCATTGACCCTCCCATCACACCTGTGCGGAGTATTGCGGACATAACCTCCAATACTACCGGCCCAAGAATGTCCCAAAACTTCAGATAGAACTCCATCGGCAGTCCATCAATGCCCGGTACCTTCCGCCTGTTCATTCTGCGGAGGGCACCCTCGAGCTCTTTGAGGGTGAGTGGGGCCTCCAAAGCCTGCGCCATGTCCAGCGGCACCCGCTGGGTCAGAAAATCCAGGAAGACCCCCCCTCCCTCTACATCTACCTCTCTCTCTTTAAAACTCGCGCGGAAGTAGTCAGTGGCAGTATTCACCATCTCAACCCCTTCCACCACAACCCTACCATGCTCATCTCTGATCCCGGTCATTACCTGTTTTGCCCTATCAGCCCGTATTGAGCTGAAGAACGCTGCAGAACAAGTCTCATTACTCTCATTATAAATTCGACGTGACCGCAGCAAGTATGCCCGCGCCCTACTCTCAAAGACCGCCCTCAGCTGTGCTTTCAGGGAGTCACAAACCTGCTGATTTGCAGTACCGCCACAGTTACCCCTGACGTACTCGAGTTTGAGAAGGCGCTGAAGGCGAAACACTTCCATCTTCGCCACCCTCGCCTTCCTTTTACAATACTGTATACAATACTCCTTTATACGCTCCTTGGCTACCTCCCACCACTCTATCACTCCAGTACACATTGGTCTTAGTCCCTTCAGGCCTTTGAAAAAGGAACAAAAACTATTATTGAAAAGAGCCTCCTCCAGTATTCTGACATTAAGGCGCCAGGACCCTGGCCCAAAAACTGGCACACATGAGCGCACCTCCAGCAGCAGCCCATCGTGATCGGAAAAAGACACAGGGAGCAGTCTACCTGCCAACAAACTCAAAGACTTAGCACAAAACACATAATCCAAACACTTTGCTATTCCCCGTGAATTGCGCCATGTGGGACCATCTACTTGCGGCTTAACCACCCGTGCCCCATCTACCATGTCATGCCTGGCCATAAGGTTTGAGATAAACTGGTCGCTGTTATCTCCCCCCTTACCTAACTCTACGTTAAAATCACCCCCCACAATGACCTGCCTATTTGTGGCAAGGTGTGGCTCCACTAGCCCAAACATATCCTGCCTTTCAGCCGGAGTTTGTGGTCCATACACAACAATAACCCTTAATTTGACTGTCCCCCATGCAATGTCTGCGCCCATTATCCTCCCCTGGACAATAACAAAAGAAAACTCCACCCTAATGTCTTTATTACCAAATAAAATCCCTACCCCCGTAGAATGGACTCCCCCTACACTCCAAACTGAGGCCCCTTTCGTCCACTCCCTTGAAAACCTCCCTATATCCCCTGAATCCCGTAAATGAACCTCTTGCAAAAAACAAATGGCAACTTGGAGAGACTCTACAAAATCAAAAACAACCCTTCTTTTCACTGGGTCCCTCATACCTCTTGCATTTAAAGAAAGAACATTGAATGATCCCATTACAAAATAATAAATGTCCATTTACCAAATATAAACCTTGACCTTCCTTCTAACTGTAGAGGTCGTCGCTCTCCATCTCCTCCGCCCAGGAAAAGGGCACACGATTTGGCGAGGACGATGGTATGCTTGGTCCGTCGTACGCACTCTCCCCCAATGGGGAAGAAAGTGCGAGCAAGCCTGGGGGGAGATCAAAGCCCAGCCCCAGATCTGCGGGAAGTAGACCACCTGACTCTCCCCTAGACTGTTCTACTACCTCTCCGCCCACCTCTTGTCCTGTGTTCACACCCCTCTGATCCTGGACCCCTCCATCCCCTACTTCCTCTGTGGCCCTCACTTGCTGTCCTGCTGCCTCTTCCCTCTCCCCATCAACCCTCGCCTCTTTGGCCTTCCCCTTCTTTCCGTTCCCCTTCGACTTTTTGCTTTGTCCCCCCTCCCCGTTCTCTCTGTCCCCTGTTGGAAGCCCCTTTCCGAACACCTGTGAACCTTTCCGCGCACCCTGCTTCTCCTTGTAGGCAACTGGGCCAGGGGTGGGTGCAGGGAAACCCCCCTCCTCATTGTCAGTGGGTGCCTGGACCTCTTCATTCGCTCCTCCAGCGCTTGCATCCTCCTGCTCCCGGCTCACTGCCTGCACACCACTCTTCAAAGAATCGGCGCCCGAATTTTCCTGCGCTGGCCTCTCTGTGACATTATCTGTCTGTTTGGACCCCCTTTCTTGTTCCTTGGCTCCCTCCGTCACGACAGTAGATTTAGCAACCTCAGCAAAAGTTTTCTTGCGGCTTGGACAGCTTCGGTACAGGTGGTCCAGTCCACCACATCCATGACACGCCTTGGGTGCTGCGCAATCCTTGGCCTCATGGCCCGCCTGCCCACAGAACCGGCAGCATGCTCCTACACAGCCTGCCTCCGTGTGGCCAGACTGCCTACACCTCCTGCAGAAGGCTGGTTGCCGAGAGTAATATAAATACCCACGGTCTCCCCCAAGGCTGAAAAAGGCAGGTGGGTGTTTAAGGCCACCAGGCCCCTCCTTGTCCAGGTTCAGCAGTACTTGGAACTGCCTCCTTCCAGTCCAGAACCCCATCGGGTCATTTATGTATCTTGCCGCAGACACTACCTCCCCATACTGCCCCAAAAAAACAGCCAACGCTAGGTCAGTCACAAATGGGTTGAACATGTGGAGGGTGATTGTCCTGAAATTCGGTCTGTCAAGGTTCAAAACCGTGTAGCTTGCTAGCGGTCTTACCTTAGCATTAGCTTGGCAAGCCTCAACCACTCTTCTGTACATGTCGTCCTTCCTCAGGGTGACGTCGAAAGCCTTCTCCTGCTGATTCCACTGTATGCAGTAGACATCTTCTACCTTCAGCTGAAGCTGCCCTAGGATGACATTCTTGCAAAAGAAAGCTCTTGACAAGATTTTCTCTTCTGCTGTATCCGCCTGGAACCGCAAGGTGTGCCTCAGTCCTACTTTTGGGATCGACTGCTCTTTAGGGTCCGGGGCGGCCATCTCTCCCCAATCTTGCACTCTTCAATAGTATTTAAGTTATATTAGCTCTCTCAGTTTGTCCAGTTGATCTTAGCCAAAAGGCCGAGAAGCGATGAGTACCAACTGTTTGCTGCCCGATACCAACTCCTGGCACAGTTGTCACTTGTCATGGTGCAGTACTTTTAATTGGGGATAACAATGGCTGATGCTTAGCAGCCCTGCCCAAGCCCTCCATGTTGAAGCAGCAGAATCTGGTTGAGTACAGCTTTTCTTATCTTTCACAAATGCACAAGGCTCAGCCAAACGACAAAGCCTGCCAAAAATAGGTTTAACTCATTTGTGTCCCTCTCCACGGAAGTCTTTAGTAAAAGGCGAAAGACTTGTGCGTTATGAAGAGAAACCAGAGTAAATACAGCGCTCTTCTCGAGAGCACTCCACTAACTTAGTCGTCCTAGTCAATACCATCACGGTAAGCCTCACTTGGCGTGCCACGTACCAAATCCGAGGCCACACCCATTCCCCTACCCTTGCCTACATTATTTTCCCCCAGTTGTCATGGCTTATAGAGCGGTTTCAGACTGAGAGCCCAATGACGTTCTACATGGGACCTCAGTTAGGAGCCTTTTTGAGCCACAACTCCAGGCAGCAAAGACCACCATCCACTGTGACTCACGTGTCTTCCAGTCCCGTGTCTAAGTGAGCGACAGACCGCTCAGTTTGCATTGGTTTTGGTTTTCCACAAGGTGGGAGAAGGGTGCACCGTTCCCAGCGGCACTGCAATACCGGGTCGATGCGTGGAGTGAACGGAGCAAGCCCCTTTTTCAGCTCCCGATGCTAAAAATCCGTTTAATATGTTGTCCCCTTATAGAGGACATATCAGATATTAAACTGATAAGAACAGATACTACACTTGATCTTAGCCAAAAGGCCGAGAAGCGATGAGTACCAACTGTTTGCTGCCCGATACCAACTGCTGGCACAGTTGTCACTTGTCATGGTGCAGTACTTTTAATTGGGGATAACAATGGCTGCTGCTTAGCAGCCTTGCCCAAGCCCTCCATGGTGAAGCAGCTAAATCTGAGGCCTGTACTACGAAGCAGGATTTGGCGTTATCGAGGTAACTTCAGGGTTAACCCTGGGTTTTCCGTCCTACGAAGGTGGATCACTTCTTACCGGGGTAGATCTCCATGGTAACTTATGCTGAACAGCTAACCTGCTCCGGAGCAGGTTATGTTCCAGATAAGAGATCAACTCATATAAAAGCACCTCCTACTGACCAATCAGAGCTGAGTGCGCAGATCGTATGGTAATATTACACAAATACGAAGAAGTTTAAGTCATAATCCAGGCTAAAAACAACACAGTTTAAACTGACAAATGCAGGAAGGACAGATTGATTTATGCTGCGGGTGTTTACTGCTTTGAATTATATTTTTATATTTATTTTTTTACTTGCTCTTGAGTCCGTTTCACACCACCGGAGACGGGGAACGCACCTGACAGAAGGTTGAAATAGTTATTCACGCCCTACATATAGTAAATGGCTTAATGAGGTGTAATTCATCCGTCCATTACATTTCTTATAGCTATTTATAACTAGACGACTTTATCCGACTTTTGAGTGTTCCGTTAAATTAATAAGTCTGTTAATTTACGCATTCACACATCGGTAGTTTTTTTCTTTTGCCAGCTGTCCTTCCTGCATTTGGCAGCTTCAACTGTGTTACTATTAGTCTGATTATGTTTAACTTCTTCGTATTTGTCTAGTATAGTTTACTCTTCCTTTGTAAAATGTGCCGCTCTGTCTGTCTATCTGTCTGTCTGCCTGTCTGTCTGCTGACAGTAGACTTGTCCATGTCTGTGATTGGTCAAATGTTGCAAACCCCGCCCCGTTCACGTGAACGCGCTCACAGCCAGATAGAGAAACCCTGGGTTGATTTACCGAGTTGATAACCACCGTCGTAGGACAGTTTAGCGGGATCTCGTTTGTTAGGGTTGGTTAAGCCAGATAACGAGAAGATACCCAGGGTATGTTGAACTCGCTTCGTAGTACAGGCCTCAGAGGCCTGTACTACGAAGCAGGATTTGGCGTTATCGAGGTAACTTCAGGGTTAACCCTGGGTTTTCCGTCCTACGAAGGCGGATCACTTCTTACCGGGGTAGATCACCATGGTAACTTACGCTGAACGGCTAACCTGCTCCGGAGCAGGTTATGTTCCAGATAAGAGATCAACTCGAATAAAAACACCGCCTATTGACCAATCAGAGCTCAGTGCGCTGATCGTATGGTAATATTACACAAATACGAAGAAGTTTAAGTCATAATCCAGGCTAAAAACAACACAGTTTAAACTGACAAATGCAGGAAGGACAGATTGATTTATGCTGCGGGTGTTTACCGCTTTGAATTATATTTTTATATTTATTTTTTTACTTGCTCTTGAGTCCGTTCCACACCGCAGGAAACGGAGACGCACCTGACAGAAGGTTGAAATAGTTATACACGCCTTTTGGTTAATAATGGGTATAATGACGTGTAACCGTCCATCCAGTCATCAATATAATTTCTTATTGCTATTTATAACTCGACGACTTTATCCGACTTTTGAGTGTTCCGTTAAATTACTAAATCTGTTAATTTACGCATTCACACATCGGGAGTTTTTTTATTTTTCCAGCTGTCCTTCCTGTATTTGGCCGCTTCAACTGTGTTACTTTTAGTCTGGATTAAGTGTTTAACTTCTTCGTATTTGTCTAATATAGTTTACTCTTCCTTTGTAAAATGTGCTGCTCTGTCTGTCTGTCTGCTGACAGTAGACTTGTCCATGTTAGTGATTGGTCAGATGCTGCAAACACCGCCCCGTTCACGTGAACGCGCTCACAGCCAGACTGAGAAACCCTGGGTTGACTTACCGAGTTGATAACCACCTTCGTAGGACAGTTTAGCGGGAACTCGTTTGTTAGGGTTGGTTAAGCCAGATAACGAGAAGATACCCTGGGTATGTTGAACTCGCTTCGTAGTACAGAGGCCTGAGGCCTGTACTACGAAGCAGGATTTGGCGTTATCGAGGTAACTTCAGGGTTAACCCAGGGTTTTCCGTCCTACGAAGGTGGATCACTTCTTACCGGGGTAGATCTCCATGGTAACTTACGCTGAACGGCTAATCTGCTCCGGAGCAGAGGCCCGTACTACGAAGCGAGTTCAACATACCCAGGGTATCTTCTCGTTATCTGGCTTAACCAACCCTAACAAACGAGTTCCAGCTAAACTGTCCTACGAAGGTGGTTATCAACTCGGTAAGTCAACCCAGGGTTTCTTTGTCTGGTTGTGAGCGCGTTCACGTGAACGGGGCGGTGTTTGCAGCATCTGACCAATCACTAACATGGACAAGTCTACTATCAGCAGACAGACAGACAGAGCGGCACATATTACAAAGGAAGAGCAAACTATATTAGACAAATACGAAGAAGTTAAACACTTAATCCAGACTAAAAGTAACACAGTTGAAGCTGCTAAATGCAGGAAGGACAGCTGGCAGAAGAAAAAACTCCCGATGTGTGAATGCGTAAATTAACAGGCTTATTAATTTAACGGAACACGCAAAAGTCGGATAAAGTCGTCGGCTTATAAATAGCAATAAGAAATTATATTGATGGCTGGAAGGACGGTTACACGTTATTTTACCCATTATTAAATAAACGGCGTGTATAACTATTTAAACCTTCTGTCAGGTGCGTCCCCGTCTCCTGCGGTGTGAAACGGACTCAAGAGCAAGTAAAAAAATAAATATAAAAATATAATTCAAAGCAGTAAACACCCGCAGCATAAATCCAGCTGTCCTTCCTGCATTTGTCAGTTTAAACTGTGTTGTTTTTAGCCTGGATTATGACTTAAACTTCTTCGTATTTGTGTAATATTACCATACGATCAGCGCACTGAGCTCTGATTGGTCAGTAGACGGTGTTTTTCTTCGAGTTGATCTCTTATCTGGAACATAACCTGCTCCGGAGCAGGTTAGCCGTTCAGCGTAAGTTACCATGGAGATCTACCCCGGTAAGAAGTGATCCGCCTTCGTAGGACGGAAAACACAGGGTTAACCCTGAAGTTACCTCGATAACGCCAAATCCTGCTTCGTAGTACAGGCCTCTGGTTATGTTCCAGATAAGAGATCAACTCGAAGAAAAACACCGTCTACTGACCAATCAGAGCTCAGTGCGCTGATCGTATGGTAATATTACACAAATACGAAGAAGTTTAAGTCATAATCCAGGCTAAAAACAACACAGTTTAAACTGACAAATGCAGGAAGGACAGATTGATTTATGCTGCGGGTGTTTACTGCTTTGAATTATATTTTTATATTTATTTTTTTACTTGCTCTTGAGTCCGTTTCACACCGCAGGAGACGGGGACGCATCTGACAGAAGGTTCAAATAGTTATACACGCCGTTTGTTTAATAATGGGTATAATAACGTGTAACCGTCCATCCAGCCATCAATATAATTTCTTATTGCTATTTATAACCCGACGACTTTATCCGACTTTTGAGTGTTCCGTTAAATTAATAAGTCTGTTAATTTACGCATTCACACATCGGGAGTTTTTTCTTCTGCCAGCTGTCCTTCCTGCATTTAGCAGCTTCAACTGTGTTACTTTTAGTCTGGATTAAGTGTTTAACTTCTTCGTATTTGTATAATATAGTTTACTCTTCCTTTGTAATATGTGCTGCTCTGTCTGTCTGTCTGCTGACAGTAGACTTGTCCATGTCTGTGATTGGTCAGATGCTGCAAACACCGCCCCGTTCACGTGAACGCGCTCATAACCAGATAGAGAAACCCTGGGTTGACTTACCGAGTTGATAACCACCTTCGTAGGACAGTTTAGCTGGAACTCGTTTGTTAGGGTTGGTTAAGCCAGATAACGAGAAGATACCCTGGGTATGTTGAACTCGCTTCGTAGTACGGGCCTCTGTACTACGAAGCAGGATTTGGCGTTATCGAGGTAACTTTAGGGTTAACCCAGGGTTTTCCGTCCTACGAAGGCGGATCACTTCTTACCGGGGTAGATCTCCATGGTAACTTACGCTGAACGGCTAACCAGAGGCCCGTACTACGAAGCGAGTTCAACATACCCAGGGTATCTTCTCGTTATCTGGCTTAACCAACCCTAACAAACGAGTTCCAGCTAAACTGTCCTACGAAGGTGGTTATCAACTCGGTAAGTCAACCCAGGGTTTCTCTATCTGGCTGTGAGCGCGTTCACGTGAACGGGGCGGGGTTTGCAACATGTGACCAATCACAGACATGGACAAGTCTACTGTCAGCAGACAGACAGGCAGAGCAGCACATATTACAAAGGAAGAGTAAACTATATTAGACAAATACGAAGAAGTTAAACACTTAATCCAGACTAAAAGTAACACAGTTGAAGCTGCTAAATGCAGGAAGGACAGCTGGCAGAAGAAAAAACTCCCGATGTGTGAATGCGTAAATTAACAGACTTATTAATTTAACGGAACACTCAAAAGTCGGATAAAGTCGTCGGGTTATAAATAGCAATAAGAAATTATATTGATGGCTGGATGGACGGTTACACGTTATTATACCCATTATTAAACAAACGGCGTGTATAACTATTTGAACCTTCTGTCAGATGCGTCCCCGTCTCCTGCGGTGTGAAACGGACTCAAGAGCAAGTAAAAAAATAAATATAAAAATATAATTCAAAGCAGTAAACACCCGCAGCATAAATCAATCTGTCCTTCCTGCATTTGTCAGTTTAAATTGTGTTGTTTTTAGCCTGGATTATGACTTAAACTTCTTCGTATTTGTGTAATATTACCATACGATCAGCGCACTGAGCTCTGATTGGTCAGTAGACGGTGTTTTTCTTCGAGTTGATCTCTTATCTGGAACATAACCAGAGGCCTGTACTACGAAGCGAGTTCAACATACCCTGGGTATGTTCTCGTTATCTGGCTTAACCAACCCTAACAAACGAGTTCCCGCTAAACTGTCCTACGAAAGTGGTTATCAACTCGGTAAGTCAACCCAGGGTTTCTCTATCTGGTTATGAGCGCGTTCACGTGAACGGGGAGGTGTTTGCAGCATCTGACCAATCACTAACATGGACAAGTCTACTGTCAGCAGACAGACAGACAGAGCAGCACATATTACAAAGGAAGAGTAAACTATATTAGACAAATACGAAGAAGTTAAACACTTAATCCAGACTAAAAGTAACACAGTTGAAGCGGCCAAATACAGGAAGGACAGCTGGAAAAATAAAAAAACTCCCGATGTGTGAATGCGTCAATTAACAGATTTAGTAATTTAACGGAACACTCAAAAGTTGGATAAAGTCGTCGAGTTATAAATAGCAATAAGAAATTATATTGATGGCTGGATGGACGGTTACACGTCATTATACCCATTATTAAACAAAAGGCGTGTATAACTATTTAAACCTTCTGTCAGGTGCGTCTCCGTTTCCTGCGGTGTGAAACGGACTCAAGAGCAAGTAAAAAAATAAAAATAAAAATATAATTCAAAGCGGTAAACACCCGCAGCATAAATCCATCTGTCCTTCCTGCATTTGTCAGTTTAAACTGTGTTGTTTTTAGCCTGGATTATGACTTAAACTTGTTCGTATTTGTGTAATAGTACCATACGATCAGCGCACTGAGCTCTGATTGGTCAGTAGGCGGTGTTTTTATTCGAGTTGATCTCTTATCTGGAACATAACCTGCTCCGGAGCAGGTTAGCCGTTCAGCGTAAGTTACCATGGAGATCTACCCCGGTAAGAAGTGATCCGCCTTCGTAGGACGGAAAACACAGGGTTAACCCTGAAGTTACCTCGATAACGCCAAATCCTGCTTCGTAGTACAGAGGCCTGTACTACGAAGCAGGATTTGGCGTTATCGAGGTAACTTCAGGGTTAACCCAGGGTTTTCCGTCCTACGAAGGTGGATAACTTCTTACCGGGGTAGATCACCATGGTAACTTATGCTGAACGGCTAACCTGCTCCGGAGCAGGTTATGTTCCAGATAAGAGATCAACTCGTATAAAAACATCGCCTACTGACCAATCAGAGCTCAGTGCGCGGATCGTATGGTAATATTACACAAATACGAAGACGTTTAAGTCATAATCCAGGCTGAAAACAACACAGTTTAAACTGACAAATGCAGGAAGGACAGATGGATTTATGCTGTGGGTGTTTACCGCTTTGAATTATATTTTTATACTTATTTTTTTACTTGCTCTTGAGTCCGTTTCACACCGCAGGAAACGGAGACGCACCTGAGAGAAGGTTGAAATAGTTATACACGCCCCATTATTAATAATGGGTATAGTGACGTGTAACCCATCCATCCATCCATCCATCCATCCATATAATTTCTTATTGCTATTTATAACTAGACGTCTTTGTCCGACTATTGAATGTTTCGTTAAATTAATAAATCTGTTAATTTACGCATTCACACATCGGGAGTTTTTTTATTTTGCCAGCTGTCCTTCCTGCATTTGGCAGCTTCAACTGTGTTACCTTTTGTCTGATTAAGTGTTTAACTTCTTCGTATTTGTCTAATATAGTTTGCTCTTCCTTTGTAATATGTGCCGCTCTGCCTGTTTGTCTGTCTGCTGACAGTAGACTTGTCCATGTCTGTGATTGGTCAGATGCTGTAAGCCCCGCCCCGTTCACGTGAACGCGCTCACAGCCAGATAGAGAAACCCTGGGTTGACTTACTGAGTTGATAACCACCGTCGTAGGACCGTTTAGCGGGAACTCGTTTGTTAGGGTTGGTTAAGCTAGATAACGAGAACATACCCAGGGTACGTTGAACTCGCTTCGTAGTACAGGCCTCAGGCCTCTGCTCCGGAGCAGGTTATGTTCCAGATAAGAGATCAGCTCGAAGAAAAACGCTGTCTACTGACCAATCAGAGCTCAGTGTGCAGATCGTATGGTAATATTACACAAATACGAAGAAGTTTAAGTCATAAACCAGGCTAAAAACAACACAGTTTAAACTGACAAATGCAGGAAGGACAGATTGATTTATGCTGCGGGTGTTTACTGCTTTGAATTATATTTTTATATTTATTTTTTTACTTGCTCTTGAGTCCGTTTCACACCGCAGGAGACGGGGACGCACCTGACAGAAGGTTTAAATAGTTATACACGCCTTTTGTTTAATAATGGGTATAATAACGTGTAACCGTCCATCCAGCCATCAATATAATTTCTTATTGCTATTTATAACCCGACGACTTTATGCGACTTTTGAGTGTTCCGTTAAATTAATAAGTCTGTTAATCTACGCATTCACACATCGGGAGTTTTTTCTTCTGCCAGCTGTCCTTCCTGCATTTAGCAGCTTCAACTGTGTTACTTTTAGTCTGGACTAAGTGTTTAACTTCTTCGTATTTGTCTAATATAGTTTACTCTTCCTTTGTAATATGTGCTGCTCTGTCTGTCTGTCTGTCTGCTGACAGTAGACTTGTCCATGTCTGTGATTGGTCAGATGCTGCAAACACCGCCCCGTGCTCACAACCAGATAGAGAAACCCTGGGTTGACTTACCGAGTTGATAACCACCTTCGTAGGACAGTTTAGCTGGAACTCGTTTGTTAGGGTTGGTTAAGCCAGATAACGAGAAGATACCCTGGGTATGTTGAACTCTATTCTTACTATTACTATTATTACTCTCTACTATCTACTCGGTAAATCAACCCAGGGTTTCTCAGTCTGGTTATGAGCGCGTTCACATGTGTTTGCACCATCTGACCAATCACAGACATGGACGAGTCAACTGACATGCAAACAGACAGACAGAGCGACACATTTTACAAAGGAAGGGTAAACTATATTGACTAGGACGACTAGGGTCTTGGAGTGCTCTCGAGATAAGGGCTGTACTTACTCTGGTATCTCTTCATAACGCACAAGCCTTTCGCCTTTTACTAAAGACTTCCGTGGAGAGGGACACAAATGAGTTAAACCTATTTTTGGCAGGCATTGCCGTTTGGCTGAGCCTTGTGCATTTGTGAAAGATAAGAAAAGCTGTGCTCAACCAGATTTAGCTGCTTCACCATGGAGGGCTTGGGCAGGGCTGCTAAGCAGCAGCCATTGTTATCCCCAATTAAAAGTACCGCACCATGACAAGTGACCACTGTGCCAGGAGATGGGGTCGGGCAGCAAACAGTTGGTACTCATCGCTTCTCGGCCTTTTGGCTAAGATCAAGTGTAGTATCTGTTCTTATCAGTTTAATATCTGATATGTCCTCTATAAGGGGACAACATATTAAACGGATTTTTAGCATCGGGAGCTGAAAAAGGGGCTTGCTCCGTTCACTCCACGCATCGACCCGGTATTGCAGTGCCGCTGGGAACGGTGCACCCTTCTCCCACCTTGTGGAAAACCAAATACCAATGCAAACTGAGCGGTCTGTCGCTCAATTAGACACTGGACTGGAAGACACGTGAGTCACAGTGGATGGTGGTCTTTGCTGCCTGGAGTTGTGGCTCAAAAAAGGCTCCTGACTGAGGTCCTATGTAGAACGTCATTGGGCTCTCAGTCTGACACCGCTCTATAAGCCATGACAACTGGGGGAAAATAATGTAGGCAAGGGTAGGGGAATGGGTGTGGCCTCGGATTTGGAATGTGGCACGCCAAGTGAGGCTTACCGTGATGGTATTGACTAGGACGACTAGGTTCCTGGAGTACTCTAGAGATGTTGGCTGTATGTACTCTGGTTTCTCTTCATAACGCACAAGCCTTTCACCTTTTACTAAAGACTTCCGTGGAGAGGGACACAAATGAGTTAAACCTATTTTTGGCAGGCATTGCCGTTTGGCTGAGCCTTGTGCATTTGTGAAAGATAAGAAAAGCTGTACTCAACCAGATTTAGCTGCTTCCCCATGGAAGGCTTGGGCAGGGCTGCTAAGCTGCAGCCATTGTTATCCCCAATTAAAAGTACTGCACCATGACAAGTGACCACTGTGCCAGGAGATGGGGTCGGGCAGCAAACAGTTGGTACTCATCGCTTCTCGGCCTTTTGGCTAAGATCAAGTGTAGTATCTGTTCTTATCAGTTTAATATCTGATATGTCCTCTATAGGGGGACAACATATTAAACGGATTTTTAGCATCGGGAGCTGAAAAAGGGGCTTGCTCCGTTCACTCCACGCATCGACCCGGTATTGCAGTGCCGCTGGGAACGGTGCACCCTTCTCCCACCTTGTGGAAAACCAAATACCAATGCAAACTGAGCGGTCTGTCGCTCAATTAGACACTGGACTGGAAGACACTTGAGTCACAGTGGATGTTGGTCTTTGCTGCCAGGAGTGGTGGCTCAAAAAAGGCTCCTGACTGAGGTCCTATGTAGAACATCATTGGGCTCTCAGTCTGACACCGCTCTATAAGCCATGACAACTGGGGGAAAATAATGTAGGCAAGGGTAGGGGAATGGGTGTGGCCTCGGATTTGGAATGTGGCACGCCAAGTGAGGCTTACCGTGATGGTATTGACTAGGACGACTAGGGTCCTGGAGTACTCTCGAGATGTTGGATGTATGTACTCTGGTTTCTCTTCATATCGCACAAGCCTTTCGCCTTTTACTAAAGACTTCCGTGGAGAGGGACACAAATGAGTTAAACCTATTTTTGGCAGGCATTGCCTTTGCTACCAAGTCTTTTGAAAGAGAAGAAAATGTATAAACCATTTTGCAGGCTTCCGTTTGGGCTGGGCGGGCTGTAAGAGACCATTGTTACCCCAAAAAAGTCTCACCAACAATGACCGCTTGCCAGGGAGGTGGCGGGCAGCAAACAGTTGTACCATGTTCTCGCCTTTTGCAGACAAGTGCATGCCAGGAGATGTCGGGGCAAACAGTTGGTCTCATCGGGCCTTTTGGCTAAGATTGTAGTATCTGGTTTAAAGTTTAATTCTATATGTCCTCTATAGGGGACAACATATTAAACGGATTTTTAGCATCGGGAGCTGAAAAAGGGGCTTGCGGAAAACCAAACACGCATCGAACCGAGGTCTGTCGCCTGGGAGCACGCTCAAACACCTTGTGGAAAACCAAATACCAATGCAAACTGAGCGGTTGTGGCTAATTAGACACTGGACTGGAAGACCTATGTGACGTCATTGGGTCTGCTGCCCGTCTTAGCCATGAAACTGGGGGCAAAAAGTGGCAAGGGAGTGGAAGGTTGGCCTCGGTCTGGATAAGCCATGACAACTGGGGGAAAATAATAGGCAAGGGTAGGGAATGGGTGTGGCGGATTTGGAATGTGGGCCAAGTGAGGCTGTACCGTTGGATTGACAAAGCCTAGGCTCCTAGAGACTCCGAGAGTGGGACGTATGTAACCTGTTTCTCGCTTCATTAGCCAAGCCTTTGCCTTTTAAAAAAGAATCGGAGGGACACAAATTTAGCTCTTACCTTGGAGGCATTGCCGTTTGCGAGCCTGTGCATTTGTGAAAGATAAGAAAAGTACTCACCTGACAAGTGCACTGTCCAGGAGGGCTGGGCAGCAAAAGTTGGTACCATTGTTATCCCCAATTAAAAGTACTCACCTGACAAGTGCCCTGTGCCAGGAGATTGTTGGCAAAATTGGTACTCATCTTAACGGCCTTTTGGCTAAGTCAAGTGTAATCTGGCTTCTCCTTTAATATCATATGTCCTCTATAAGGGCCAATAAACGGTGCAGCTGAAAAAGGGGTTGTCGTTCACTCCACGCATCGACCGGTATTGCAGTGCCGCTGGGAACGGTGCACCCTTCTCCCACCTTGTGGAAAACCAAATACCAATGCAAACTGAGCGGTCTGTCGCTCAATTAGACACTGGACTGGAAGACACTGAGTCACAGTGGATGGTGGTCTTTGCTGCCTGGAGTTGTGGCTCAAAAAAGGCTCCTGACTGAGGTCCTATGTAGAACGTCATTGGGCTCTCAGTCTGCACCCTCTATAAGCCATGACAATGGGGGAAAATAATGTAGGCAAGGGTGGGAATGGGTGTGGCCTCGGATTTGGAAGTGGCCGCCAGTAGCTTACGTATGGTCTTAGCTGACACGTCTGGATATCTGGAGGGAAGATGTAGGCTGGTGTATGGGTGTGGCCTCGATGAGCCTTGACAAAGCTTCCTGGAAGGTCAATTGAGACCTGGTTCTGGAGTCTCTTGGTTTGCCTTTGACTTTCTTTTAAAGCAAAGCGTTCGTTTAGAAGACTCCATGGAGAGGGCAAATGAGTATGCGCTTTGTAGCCTTACATTTGGAGCCTAGACAAGTGTAAAATAAGAAAGCTGCTCACCAGAAACTGGTTCCCATGAAGGCTGGCCATGGTTAAGACAATGCATTCTGTTCCATCATTAAATCTGCATGCAATGAAACGGCAACAAAAGGTCTCAGCATCGGGCTTAAGGCTTGCCTGTTGCTATCAGTGTAGTATCTGTTTTCTCTTAAAGTGACACTCCTCCACCAGGTGGAAAACAAAACAAGAAAGAGCGGGGCTAAAACAGGGCTACCGTTCATCCAGTCGCGGTATTGATGCCCTGGGACTGTGGACTCTCCACCTGTGGAAAACCAATCCAATGCAATGAGACACTGGCTCAATTGACACTGCACTGGAAGAACTTGGTAAGTGGTGGTGGCTTGGCCTGGGTGTGGCTCAAAATTGAAAGTGAGGCCAGTAGACGTCATTGGGCTCTAGCTACACGCTCTGGAACTATGAAGGGGGTAATGAATGGTGTAGGCTGGATAGCTGTGGCCTGGATGAAGACTTGCCGGAGATGACTACAGATGATTCTAGGACCTGGGTTTGGGTTCTCGAGTTTGCCTTTGACTTTGGAACTTTATAACCAACATTCGTTTTAAAAGAGCTGGGAGGGCATATAGCAAGCCGTTTTTAAAGCTGCCTTTGGCAAGCTGACCACTGTAAACAAGAAAAGCTGCTCACCAGAATGCTGGTTACCCATGAAGCTGGCCATGGCTTAATCCGCCATTATTCCCATTAAAAGACTGACATGCCAAGTGCACGGGACAAGAAGGGGTCTGCCAAACGTTGTCTACGTTCTCGGCTGTTGCTACATCAACGTATATCTGTTCTTCCTTTAAAGGTGAACCTCTCAACGGGGCAACATTAAACGATAAAGACGGTCGGGGCTTGCTCCGTTCACTCCACGCATCGACCCGGTATTGCAGTGCCGCTGGAACGGTGCACCCTTCTCCCACCTTGTGGAAAACCAAATACCAATGCAAACTGAGCGGTCTGTCGCTCAATTAGACACTGGACTGGAAGACACGTGAGTCACAGTGGATGGTGGTCTTTGCTGCCTGGAGTTGTGGCTCAAAAAAGGCTCCTGACTGAGGTCCTATGTAGAACGTCATTGGGCTCTCAGTCTGACACCGCTCTATAAGCCATGACAACTGGGGGAAAATAATGTAGGCAAGGGTAGGGGAATGGGTGTGGCCTCGGATTTGGAATGTGGCACGCCAAGTGAGGCTTACCGTGATGGTATTGACTAGGACGACTAGGGTCCTGGAGTACTCTCGAGATGTTGGCTGTATGTACTCTGGTTTCTCTTCATAACGCACAAGCCTTTCGCCTTTTACTAAAGACTTCCGTGGAGAGGGACACAAATGAGTTAAACCTATTTTTGGCAGGCATTGCCGTTTGGCTGAGCCTTGTGCATTTGTGAAAGATAAGAAAAGCTGTACTCAACCAGATTTAGCTGCTTCACCATGGAGGGCTTGGGCAGGGCTGCTAAGCTGCAGCCATTGTTATCCCCAATTAAAAGTACTGCACCATGACAAGTGACCACTGTGCCAGGAGATGGGGTCGGGCAGCAAACAGTTGGTACTCATCGCTTCTCGGCCTTTTGGCTAAGATCAAGTGTAGTATCTGTTCTTATCAGTTTAATATCTGATATGTCCTCTATAAGGGGACAACATATTAAACGGATTTTTAGCATCGGGAGCTGAAAAAGGGGCTTGCTCCGTTCACTCCACGCATCGACCCGGTATTGCAGTGCCGCTGGGAACGGTGCACCCTTCTCCCACCTTGTGGAAAACCAAATACCAATGCAAACTGAGCGGTCTGTCGCTCAATTAGACACTGGACTGGAAGACACTTGAGTCACAGTGGATGGTGGTCTTTGCTGCCAGGAGTGGTGGCTCAAACAAGGCTCCTGACTGAGGTCCTATGTAGAACGTCATTGGGCTCTCAGTCTGACACCGCTCTATAAGCCATGACAACTGGGGGAAAATAATGTAGGCAAGGGTAGGGGAATGGGTGTGGCCTCGGATTTGGAATGTGGCACGCCAAGTGAGGCTTACCGTGATGGTATTGACTAGGACGACTAGGTCCTGGAGTACTCTCGAGATGTTGGCTGTATGTACTCTGGTTTCTCTTCATAACGCACAAGCCTTTCGCCTTTTACTAAAGACTTCCGTGGAGAGGGACACAAATGAGTTAAACCTATTTTTGGCAGGCATTGCCGTTTGGCTGAGCCTTGTGCATTTGTGAAAGATAAGAAAAGCTGTACTCAACCAGATTTAGCTGCTTCCCCATGGAAGGCTTGGGCAGGGCTGCTAAGCAGCAGCCATTGTTATCCCCAATTAAAAGTACTGCACCATGACAAGTGACCACTGTGCCAGGAGATGGGGTCGGGCAGCAAACAGTTGGTACTCATCGCTTCTCGGCCTTTTGGCTAAGATCAAGTGTAGTATCTGTTCTTATCAGTTTAATATCTGATATGTCCTCTATAAGGGGACAACATATTAAACGGATTTTTAGCATCGGGAGCTGAAAAAGGGGCTTGCTCCGTTCACTCCACGCATCGACCCGGTATTGCAGTGCCGCTGGGAACGGTGCACCCTTCTCCCACCTTGTGGAAAACCAAATACCAATGCAAACTGAGCGGTCTGTCGCTCAATTAGACACTGGACTGGAAGACACGTGAGTCACAGTGGATGGTGGTCTTTGCTGCCTGGAGTTGTGGCTCAAAAAAGGCTCCTGACTGAGGTCCTATGTAGAACGTCATTGGGCTCTCAGTCTGACACCGCTCTATAAGCCATGACAACTGGGGGAAAATAATGTAGGCAAGGGTAGGGGAATGGGTGTGGCCTCGGATTTGGAATGTGGCACGCCAAGTGAGGCTTACCGTGATGGTATTGACTAGGACGACTAGGTTCCTGGAGTACTCTCGAGATGTTGGCTGTATGTACTCTGGTTTCTCTTCATAACGCACAAGCCTTTCGCCTTTTACTAAAGACTTCCGTGGAGAGGGACACAAATGAGTTAAACCTATTTTTGGCAGGCATTGCCGTTTGGCTGAGCCTTGTGCATTTGTGAAAGATAAGAAAAGCTGTACTCAACCAGATTTAGCTGCTTCCCCATGGAAGGCTTGGGCAGGGCTGCTAAGCAGCAGCCATTGTTATCCCCAATTAAAAGTACTGCACCATGACAAGTGACCACTGTGCCAGGAGATGGGGTCGGGCAGCAAACAGTTGGTACTCATCGCTTCTCGGCCTTTTGGCTAAGATCAAGTGTAGTATCTGTTCTTATCAGTTTAATATCTGATATGTCCTCTATAAGGGGACAACATATTAAACGGATTTTTAGCATCGGGAGCTGAAAAAGGGGCTTGCTCCGTTCACTCCACGCATCGACCCGGTATTGCAGTGCCGCTGGGAACGGTGCACCCTTCTCCCACCTTGTGGAAAACCAAATACCAATGCAAACTGAGCGGTCTGTCGCTCAATTAGACACTGGACTGGAAGACACGTGAGTCACAGTGGATGGTGGTCTTTGCTGCCTGGAGTTGTGGCTCAAAAAAGGCTCCTGACTGACGTCCTATGTAGAACGTCATTGGGCTCTCAGTCTGACACCGCTCTATAAGCCATGACAACTGGGGGAAAATAATGTAGGCAAGGGTAGGGGAATGGGTGTGGCCTCGGATTTGGAATGTGGCACGCCAAGTGAGGCTTACCGTGATGGTATTGACTAGGACGACTAGGGTCCTGGAGTACTCTCGAGATGTTGGCTGTATGTACTCTGGTTTCTCTTCATAACGCACAAGCCTTTCGCCTTTTACTAAAGACTTCCGTGGAGAGGGACACAAATGAGTTAAACCTATTTTTGGCAGGCATTGCCGTTTGGCTGAGCCTTGTGCATTTGTGAAAGATAAGAAAAGCTGTACTCAACCAGATTTAGCTGCTTCCCCATGGAAGGCTTGGGCAGGGCTGCTAAGCAGCAGCCATTGTTATCCCCAATTAAAAGTACTGCACCATGACAAGTGACCACTGTGCCAGGAGATGGGGTCGGGCAGCAAACAGTTGGTACTCATCGCTTCTCGGCCTTTTGGCTAAGATCAAGTGTAGTATCTGTTCTTATCAGTTTAATATCTGATATGTCCTCTATAAGGGGACAACATATTAAACGGATTTTTAGCATCGGGAGCTGAAAAAGGGGCTTGCTCCGTTCACTCCACGCATCGACCCGGTATTGCAGTGCCGCTGGGAACGGTGCACCCTTCTCCCACCTTGTGGAAAACCAAATACCAATGCAAACTGAGCGGTCTGTCGCTCAATTAGACACTGGACTGGAAGACACGTGAGTCACAGTGGATGGTGGTCTTTGCTGCCTGGAGTTGTGGCTCAAAAAAGGCTCCTGACTGAGGTCCTATGTAGAACGTCATTGGGCTCTCAGTCTGACACCGCTCTATAAGCCATGACAACTGGGGGAAAATAATGTAGGCAAGGGTAGGGGAATGGGTGTGGCCTCGGATTTGGAACGTGGCACGCCAAGTGAGGCTTACCGTGATGGTATTGACTAGGACGACTAGGGTCCTGGAGTACTCTCGAGATGTTGGCTGTATGTACTCTGGTTTCTCTTCATAACGCACAAGCCTTTCGCCTTTTACTAAAGACTTCCGTGGAGAGGGACACAAATGAGTTAAACCTATTTTTGGCAGGCATTGCCGTTTGGCTGAGCCTTGTGCATTTGTGAAAGATAAGAAAAGCTGTACTCAACCAGATTTAGCTGCTTCCCCATGGAAGGCTTGGGCAGGGCTGCTAAGCTGCAGCCATTGTTATCCCCAATTAAAAGTACTGCACCATGACAAGTGACCACTGTGCCAGGAGATGGGGTCGGGCAGCAAACAGTTGGTACTCATCGCTTCTCGGCCTTTTGGCTAAGATCAAGTGTAGTATCTGTTCTTATCAGTTTAATATCTGATATGTCCTCTATAAGGGGACAACATATTAAACGGATTTTTAGCATCGGGAGCTGAAAAAGGGGCTTGCTCCGTTCACTCCACGCATCGACCCGGTATTGCAGTGCCGCTGGGAACGGTGCACCCTTCTCCCACCTTGTGGAAAACCAAATACCAATGCAAACTGAGCGGTCTGTCGCTCAATTAGACACTGGACTGGAAGACACGTGAGTCACAGTGGATGGTGGTCTTTGCTGCCTGGAGTTGTGGCTCAAAAAAGGCTCCTGACTGAGGTCCTATGTAGAACGTCATTGGGCTCTCAGTCTGACACCGCTCTATAAGCCATGACAACTGGGGGAAAATAATGTAGGCAAGGGTAGGGGAATGGGTGTGGCCTCGGATTTGGAATGTGGCACGCCAAGTGAGGCTTACCGTGATGGTATTGACTAGGACGACTAGGGTCCTGGAGTACTCTCGAGATGTTGGCTGTATGTACTCTGGTTTCTCTTCATAACGCACAAGCCTTTCGCCTTTTACTAAAGACTTCCGTGGAGAGGGACACAAATGAGTTAAACCTATTTTTGGCAGGCATTGCCGTTTGGCTGAGCCTTGTGCATTTGTGAAAGATAAGAAAAGCTGTACTCAACCAGATTTAGCTGCTTCCCCATGGAAGGCTTGGGCAGGGCTGCTAAGCAGCAGCCATTGTTATCCCCAATTAAAAGTACTGCACCATGACAAGTGACCACTGTGCCAGGAGATGGGGTCGGGCAGCAAACAGTTGGTACTCATCGCTTCTCGGCCTTTTGGCTAAGATCAAGTGTAGTATCTGTTCTTATCAGTTTAATATCTGATATGTCCTCTATAAGGGGACAACATATTAAACGGATTTTTAGCATCGGGAGCTGAAAAAGGGGCTTGCTCCGTTCACTCCACGCATCGACCCGGTATTGCAGTGCCGCTGGGAACGGTGCACCCTTCTCCCACCTTGTGGAAAACCAAATACCAATGCAAACTGAGCGGTCTGTCGCTCAATTAGACACTGGACTGGAAGACACGTGAGTCACAGTGGATGGTGGTCTTTGCTGCCTGGAGTTGTGGCTCAAAAAAGGCTCCTGACTGAGGTCCTATGTAGAACGTCATTGGGCTCTCAGTCTGACACCGCTCTATAAGCCATGACAACTGGGGGAAAATAATGTAGGCAAGGGTAGGGGAATGGGTGTGGCCTCGGATTTGGAACGTGGCACGCCAAGTGAGGCTTACCGTGATGGTATTGACTAGGACGACTAGGTCCTGGAGTACTCTCGAGATGTTGGCTGTATGTACTCTGGTTTCTCTTCATAACGCACAAGCCTTTCGCCTTTTACTAAAGACTTCCGTGGAGAGGGACACAAATGAGTTAAACCTATTTTTGGCAGGCATTGCCGTTTGGCTGAGCCTTGTGCATTTGTGAAAGATAAGAAAAGCTGTACTCAACCAGATTTAGCTGCTTCCCCATGGAAGGCTTGGGCAGGGCTGCTAAGCAGCAGCCATTGTTATCCCCAATTAAAAGTACTGCACCATGACAAGTGACCACTGTGCCAGGAGATGGGGTCGGGCAGCAAACAGTTGGTACTCATCGCTTCTCGGCCTTTTGGCTAAGATCAAGTGTAGTATCTGTTCTTATCAGTTTAATATCTGATATGTCCTCTATAAGGGGACAACATATTAAACGGATTTTTAGCATCGGGAGCTGAAAAAGGGGCTTGCTCCGTTCACTCCACGCATCGACCCGGTATTGCAGTGCCGCTGGGAACGGTGCACCCTTCTCCCACCTTGTGGAAAACCAAATACCAATGCAAACTGAGCGGTCTGTCGCTCAATTAGACACTGGACTGGAAGACACGTGAGTCACAGTGGATGGTGGTCTTTGCTGCCTGGAGTTGTGGCTCAAAAAAGGCTCCCGACTGAGGTCCTATGTAGAACGTCATTGGGCTCTCAGTCTGACACCGCTCTATAAGCCATGACAACTGGGGGAAAATAATGTAGGCAAGGGTAGGGGAATGGGTGTGGCCTCGGATTTGGAATGTGGCACGCCAAGTGAGGCTTACCGTGATGGTATTGACTAGGACGACTAGGGTCCTGGAGTACTCTCGAGATGTTGGCTGTATGTACTCTGGTTTCTCTTCATAACGCACAAGCCTTTCGCCTTTTACTAAAGACTTCCGTGGAGAGGGACACAAATGAGTTAAACCTATTTTTGGCAGGCATTGCCGTTTGGCTGAGCCTTGTGCATTTGTGAAAGATAAGAAAAGCTGTACTCAACCAGATTTAGCTGCTTCCCCATGGAAGGCTTGGGCAGGGCTGCTAAGCTGCAGCCATTGTTATCCCCAATTAAAAGTACTGCACCAATGACAAAGTTGACCCC
>CAKAOJ020001399.1:0-46472 GCA_916701645.2 Sebastolobus alascanus
GGAAACGTGAAAAGATTTATTCTATTGCAAAATTGAAAGGAAAGGAAAGGATATGTAAAAGCTTTTCTGAAATGAATATAATCGAGGCTTTCATGAAGAGAGAGTGCACGCTCATATGTGCACACAGAGCGATACTGACATAGCGTGAGAAGGCTGAGGAAGTGACTGGTGTGAGAACGCTGCCACCGCAGTCCTGTGGCAGCTCGGCCTGAAGCCTGCAGTGGTTTCCATTCAACATCCCGTCCTCTGAACCCTCTTCAACCTGATCTCAACTTCCACTCTACTATATAAAGTCTACTATGTAAAGTGTACTATAGTAATATAAAGTGGAATACTGCATAGAGATAGTGCATCACACGGAGATGTTTATTGAGCCGTTAGCTTTTCCAATCCTACAGAATTATGCAAACAGCACAAAACACCTTCCCCTCTGGCATTTTCTCCACCTAGTTATTTATTTTATTTTAGTTCTATTTTATAAATAATCAATCATGTGATCTTTATTTCTCAAGAAATAACTGGTGGTGTGTTTTAGGCTGCGTGATGCTCACTGACTGATATCCAGCTCTAAAACACTCTCTCATGTTCCAGGACTGATCAGTGAAGTTTTGGTAACATGTGCTGCATTTAGTGAAACGTTTTTTCCCCTCATGCTTACTTGATCTCTTTCTCAATCAGTTCACACACAGACACACACACACACACACACACACACACACACACACACACACAGAGCAGGAGGCTGCCCACAGAGATTACTGGAGGTCATGTGTGAGCAGCAGAACTGAAAAACAGGAAGAAATCTGAGGTGGAAGGATGGCAGCGTGTCTGGTATATACATGTGTGTGTGTGTGTGTGTGTGTGTGTGTGTTTGTGTGTGTGTGTGTGTGTGTGTGTGTGTGTGTGTGTGTGTGTGTGTTTGTGTGTGTGTGTGTGTGTGTGTGTTTGTGTGTGTGTGTTTGTGTGTGTGTGTGTGTGTGTGTGTGTGTGTGTTTGTGTGTGTGTGTGTGTGTGTGTGTGTGTGTGTGTGTGTGTGTGTGTGTGTGTGTGTGTGTGTGTGTGTGTGTGTGTGTGTGTGTTTGTGTGTGTGTGTGTGTGTGTGTGTGTGTGTGTGTGTGTGAACACAGCCTCAGTGCAGTAAAACAAAATGAAGGAATCTCTGTCAGTCTTTTCCTACTCTGTTAATCACCTCCAAGACACACACACACACACACACACACACACACACACACACACACACACACACACACACACACATGAGTTCTCTGCATTGCACAAGATGAATGTTTCTACTCTCATGATTCACACACACACACACACACACACACACACACACACACAGTTAATGCAGATGGGTAGACAAGATGGTTAGTTTGCATGCAAGACCCTATGTCTGTGTGGAGCATAAACTAAACACATCAGATGTGGCAACAGTAAAACTCAATGAATTACATTAAACCAAATCAATACATGTACATTTACAGAAGTTAAGTTGAACAGTCTTGCTCAGCCGTGTGCAATTGCTAATGCTAAGGTAAAGCCCAGTACGTTACCAAACCATGGAAGAAAGGGGTTGTTATTCCAAGGAGGGATTCGAGAAAGCCGACTGGAGAAGGTTGTGTTTCCAGGGTTGAACTTGTTGTTGTTCTTGCTGTGTGAGATCCAGTTGTGCAGTTGGAGGGAAACTGGTCCAGTTCTGTTTCTGCAGCTTGGTGGCTTGGTGCTAACTTCCTTGGTTGAAGTTAGTTGATCAAAAGGCAGGCATTCGCGTCTTCTGCCTTAGAAGTTCCTTGTGTTTCTATGTCTGTCTGCTAACAAGACATAGATCAGAGCAGAGCTGCTTCTTCATGCAGTCTCTGGCTGGAGAGCTTAGGTGAGAAGAGCTGCAGCTGACCTCCTGCGGGGCAGGGGTGTTGAAAGGCCAGGAACAAGAGAGCAAAGAGGCTGAGCTTCCTCCAGGTCAGCAGCCGAGAAGACAAGAGGGAGACCTTCCTATTTATCCCGCCTAAAATACACCATTGCTTGTGAATGAGTCATCATGTTACAGTAGCCAATGGAAATGGTTACTGAGTCCATGGGTGGAGCTACTCAATGAGTGACCCAAAGGAATCCTGGGAAGTGCAGTTCATATCTTTGCCACCATCTTGGATGGTCAGGTCGCAACATCCCCCTTTTTTGGTCTTAAGATGTCCATCATCCTTAAGAGCAAGCTAGAAGTTGAACATTTCACAGGTCCTTGGAAACAACCTGGGGGTTGTTCAGTTTCACTCCTGGGGACAACTCGAAAGTCATTAAATCCATGATTGGAAAAGGTTCATTCAACAGTTCATTCAAATTTGGTAACGTCTGGGCAGTTCAATAACCAACTGGGCATTGGTTAAAACTATCTATCTTGGCTAAGCAAGAACAGTCCCTAAGTTACAAATACAACCAGATAAACAACAACAATAGTACTGTATAAAATACATAACTAGTGTTTCCCTGTTATTTATAAGGTTAGTGAAGAACAGGAATGTTACAGATAAAGAGGTGTTAAGGTGAGATGCAGAGTGTCACCTAAAAATATGAGAACAGGTGTATGACGGGTTCTGTGATGCCATAATGGTGTCCTAAGCTAGTGTTTTGCACTAGTGATCTCTAAACAAGATGCTACCAAGGAGTTGGTCCAAGTGTACTTGTAAAGTTGGACAGTGGTGTCTGAGTTCTATCAGAATTTAGGGTTTGCTGTTGCTAACAAACTCAAATTTGCCCTAGTAACTGCAAAAGAAGAAAGGAAAATTAAGGCACCGTGATCTAGCATCCGTCTCACTGTTAGCTTTGTGTTAGCTAGTACCGTGGGAAGACAACTCTGGAGCTCTTGTGCTTGACTCGTGGCTCAGGGCTGTAACACTCCAGGTAGCCAGAGGCAGAGAGGCACTCAGAGTAGCTATCACTGTCTGCTAGGTTATGTCCATGTTCTGAACCGTGGTCAGAGTCTGAACTGTGGTTAGAGATGCTGTAGTCATCATCAGACCGGTCACGCCAATTCTGGGACAGAATTTCAGAGTATGGCTTTCTCACACTTCTGTTGTGTGAATGCCTATCTCTACGCAACTGGGGGACATGGCGGTTACGCTCAGTGTCCTTATGCAGCCTTTTGTGACCCCCCTTCGACCTGTTGTGAAGGTGGTCTTTTGAGGTGGCAGATCTGCTTAACACGTCAATGTTTGAGCTGGTGGGCTCAGTTGGTTTGCCCCCCCTTTTGGAAATGACCAGAGTTTCCCAAGCTATCTGTGTCATCTTCCTTATCTCAAGCAGTGAGGGGTTACCCTGACGCGTCCTGAGTACCACATGGGTGCGAACATATGGGTGCAGGTTCTGCAAAAACAAGGACTTGAAGATGGGGTTTTCTTCTAAGCCTGGTGCAATCTTACCTTGGAAGTATGCATGCCTCAAACGTCTGTAGTAATCCCTAGGATTCTCACTACGTGAATGTTTAATTTGGAGGGCTGCAAATATCGCTGAGGTCACGTCAGCAGTAGAATAGAATTCTTCGATCAGTGCATGACGGAGCTCACTGTAGTCATTTCTGACACTGGGAGGCTGTGACTGTATAAACTTGTGCACAGCTTTAGAGCTGGTTTTCCACACAAGTTTCACTTTCTCCCTTTGGGTGGCGTGTGTTAAATCAATTAGATTATGATCTAATTCTCTAAAGTAGTCATCAATGTGATGATCACAGTTGTCTGGATCAAAACATTCAATGTCTTTAGCTATGAGTTCAAGCACTTCATAGCGGGGACTCTGTGGGGTCCTTTCTGGTGAAGGCGAGACTAAATTAGCATTACAATGCACTTGTGCATCACATGCTAAAGTTCTCTCTGGCTGAGAAGCAGAGGCTGAACAGCTGTCATCACTCTTGTGACAGAGTGGAAAGGAGGCTGAACAGGCTGAACCTTTGGAGGAAGGAGCACAGGTGAAAATGTCATTTCTCAGAAGCTGAGAAGAACATGGAGCAGAATATCTTCTTGAAGATAAACTACATGTATCTTTACTGTCAGTATCAGAAAAATGGGAAGTCAGGTAGCTGTTAGCACTGTTTCTCAGTGGAGCTGACTTCATTCCCAAGGACTTTGAGTCAGTTGGAAATCTCTCACTTCTGAGTTGAGAGGGGGTTAACCTCTCATCAAGTGAGGAGTGTGAATCTGAGTAACCAGAATCACAATGGCTGACAGACTGTGGTGGGGTGAGATGTTCTAATCTAAGACCTAACAATTGCTCTTTGTGTGAGCAAAGATCTGACTCTGTTGAATGCAGGTCTTCCAAGTAACGCATCATCTCTTTGTTTGCTGTCTGAACTTCATGGAGGAGACAAGCATTTTGCGTTCTTAGGGAATCTACATCCTTCTCCAGGGCTGCTTTGCTCTGAATGGCAAGACTGGTTTGCCTGTGAAAAATCAGAAGCAAGCATTTAAACAATGAATCTTTGGATGCGGTCAGCGCATCACACCTGTCTGTGAGTAGCGATTCCATTTCTTGCCTGCACTCACTGAAACTCAACCTGCTGATGAGTTCAGGGCAGCCAGGGTTTAGGCTCTGTGCTACAGAGGAAATAAAAAGCTCTAAACAGGGGTTCTCCATTGTTATGCCTAGAATGGAGGGTAAAACTAAACAAGGTGTCTAGTACAAAGAAAAATAATGTTGTGGCTATGGTGTTGCTTTGGCAGACACCTTGTAGTGTAGCAGTAGGTACACTAGCCTAACAAAACAATGTACTGGCTTACTCTATGGGGGGTAGCTTCCTGTGGAGGAGGGGCAGCTACAGCACCAACTAGTGACTCTAGTGGGCATAAAACAAAAGTAAAAAGTAAACACAGGTTTACAAAACAAGTTTGCTTACACACAACATGCACTAACTGAGATGCAAGGCAGTAACAGTTGTGATGATGTCTCTTAAAGCCGACTCAAGCTGGAACGCGTGAAAGTAACAGCTAGGTGCAAACTTATATCACAGGGCTGGTAGCATGCTGTGGCTCTTATCAGGCTCAATTTAACTCAGTCAGGCTGAAATGCATGGCAGTGACAGCCAGGTACAAGCTCTCTATGTTACACAGGGCCGGTGGCACGCTGTGTCATTAAAGGAACACTTAGATTAACAGCAAATTATGACAACTTGACTAGATTGCATTGAATACGTGGTATTCAAATGCTGAACCAAAATTTTGTCAAGTCCTACAGAGTAGGTTAACTTGAATTAGCAGCAAAAGCAAGTTCTTAAAATTAACACTATGAAGGTTTAAGTGTTAATAATCAAAATCTCTCAAATTATAATTCCAACCACAATGTACTTGTTTAAAAGTACAGCTGGACGTCTACTCCTGTGGAAGACTAGTGGTGTAGAATGTCAACACTTTTGGTTTGTTTAGAAGTGGAATATGAAATTTTCGGTTTTGACCAAAAATGATGCTGAAAATTAATATTGCACAATTATGAATAATTTGCCAACAATACTATGCCTCACACGGGGCACCATAATGTTGGGGATGCAGGTAGGAGCTGGTCTAGTTATTAGACAATATTAAAGATAATTATCAATATTAATAAAATTAATATTACTAACTTATCAATATATATTAATAATAACAGGACAGCAAATTATATTGGTACATAAGATCAAATGACATTAAAATGGCTATCAAAAGTAAATAATAATTATCAAAATAATTATTAATTATAATGAATAATATGATTTAATTTATATTAAATCATCCTCGGGGCACCACTCTTTGAAACAAAGAAAAAATGATAGCAAATTAATGTATTCTCATAAACAAGTCTCATTAAATATACTAAACTATCAATTTGGAACTTTGATTAATAATTAAATTAATAACTATAACCAAAAATCCTTATATCAATAGATAGTAAAGATTGAAGGATTTTGGAGTTCTTGACACAGCAGCGGTTGGCATTATTCACTCTTGTACAATATTAAACAGACCAGCATGTATAATCCACAAATATTTATTTACAAGATAATAAAGGTTAAAACACAATATTAATCTAACTAAATAACTAAACTAAACAAACCAAACACAGTGTGTGAGCATGTGTGTGTGTGTGTGTGTGTGTGTGTGTGTGTGTGTGTGTGTGTGAGAGAGAGAAAGAGGGAGAGAGAGAGACAAAGACAATATGGCTACTTGTCTTTGATGTCTGCATGGCCTACAAACAAAATGGCGAGCACTGTAAAACTACAAAGATGGCCGGATCAAAGATGGCCGCCAGGGGATTACCAGGCGTACAAAAGACACAAAAACCAAGAAAGGCGTACTAATTGCACGTTAAACACATTGCGTATTATCGTGGCATTTATACGCCTTTTTGTGCGAACGGGCTGAAAAATCAGTGCTTTATCCACTGTTGACCATTGGACACCTCAAAAGTTTTGATAAATATCATGTTCTCCATGAATGTCCAAAGTTTGTTCACAAAATGGCTGGGTTAGATTTTCATAGTCATCTTCATCATCACTGGTTGTTTCTTCTTCTTCTTCTTCTTCTTCTTTTCTGTTTTCCTCTACTCTGAAACAGACATTTGCGGGGCCCGCTTCCTCATAATCATGATCTCCTTCACTCTCTGGCTGCTCATAATCATCACTCTCCTCTTCTTCCGCTCTCCCTGCTTCCTCTTTGAGTTTCTCCACGGTGTCCACTGGATTAACGTTCTCGTAGTCATCCTCCGCGTCCTCCGCGTCCTCCGCGTCCTCATACTTGTCATCTACGTAGTCGTTCCTGACTCTGACAGCCACTGCAACACAAGCATCAGCACAAAATGTTTCAGATCAGAGAAAATCTTTACAAGCATTCAGACACAAACGTTGGATGAAAATGTGATGTGAAAAAATGAAAAGCAAAAGGCGACAGTTAGTCTTTCATGTAGTGTACTGTGTCCTGGTGAGCACAGACATTGAGTTTGGACGAAGGCTCCGGGCTGTTTGGCTCGTCGTCTTCTCCTGCAGACCAGACAGACCACCACCAAGACCACCATCAAGACCAGCAGGATCCCAGCAGCTACTGAGGAAACCAGCGGCAACAACGGCACTAGGAGGGATAAACGTTCATTGTCTCAGTCCTCAGTCCAAAAGTCAACATTTATTGAAAAAAGATAGATTCACAACATGTTTACATTTAGCGAAATATTCTGCTTCAATCCATTGTTGGCGTTTAGCCTTTCAAAAACATTTTCACTGTGGTCAAAACCTGTTTAGGCTATACTCCCACACGTACCTGTATTAACGGGGCGGTCTAGCATAACAGCACCTTAAATTACATTTATATAACCACAAAACAACATCATATTTTCCCCATTTTTTTATTGTCATAACGTCATAAAACATGACGCCAGACATTCAAAGTTTCAATCGAACACCTCAATCAAAGTGTCAGATGTAAATAAAATGACCGTTGATAGAGCCTATAGGCAGCAGTTAATCCTGATGATTTTGTCCATTTTCCCATTGGGATTAATGATCTGCTCTATCTACATGCTAACTGCTAGCTTGTCACAGAAGGCACTTTACCCAAACTGACAGCGCATACAAACAGGGAATTTAGCAGCAAGTTGAGAAGAACAGGTACGTGCTCAGTCTGATAATTATCCATGTTAAACTGTGTTGGAAGTGTGAAATAGCACATTATGTAAAATTGTAAAATTGTGTGTAATTTCCTGGTTTTGCACCTGTTCAAAGTAGTTGTTGTACCACCATTTCCCCCCCTAAAAACAGCACTATATACTACTGACGGAAGTTGCTGCCTGAAAACCATGGTTCCTTTGCTGATTACAAACTGAAGTGACCAACGTTACAGAAGATAACCATCTTCTGAAAGAATCACTGCTAGATCTACAAAATAGGTCGATGAGAAACAACCTAATATTCAAGGGAATCAAAGAGGACAACAACGGAAATCCAGGGGAAGTGTTCAAAACTTAACGAAGAACAAACTCAATAATATTCTAGAGGAAACTGTTGTTTGGGGTTCGTGATTACAGAGACGAGAATCATCATAATATTAGTTGACAACAAGCTTTCGTGGCTACTAGATGGAATACAACAACTGCTGCGGAGGAACACACAACGAGCCACAAGAATGCTGACTTCACATACAGCGTGCTGCCACTGAGGACCCAATAGGTGGTGCTATACTACCACCCGTAACATCTCCCTTTTTTTTAATTTTTCTCGACACACTATACTATGACTTTTCTCTGTTTTTTTTCCGACATACTAAACTGATTTTTTTATGGCTTTTTTCGACATTATATTACGACTTTTTTTCAATATACTATACTATGACTTTTTTGTCGACATATTATACTATGACTCTTTTTTTCAACATGCTATACTATGACTTTTTTTCGACAGGCTATACCAGGCCTATTCAACTAGCGGCCCCCGGACCAGATACAGCCCTTTTATTTTTTTCTGTGGCCCGCCAGACGCTGCTTGCAAATCAGGTACATATCTCTGAGTCATAGACGATCTATGCTGAGCTGCTTTGAGACATCTGAACAACTTCCTGTATGTTTTGAATACGTCTTTACGTTACGTCACGTTACGTTTCTCGCGCGCCCCGGCGGTCACGGCCTCGGGTTCACCAGCGTCAAGCTAATAACAAGCTAACAAGCTTCAAAATGTCTCTGTCAAAGCCAAAGAAACGTAAAGTTGATGCTGAAAATCACCAGTTCCAGAACAATTGGACTGACAACTTTTATTTACTTCATAAGCCATAACGAGTTGCTGCCTAAACCTAACCAAGTAGATTTGTTGCCTAAACCTAACCAAGTAGATTTGTTGCCTAAACCTAACCAAGTAGATTTGCTGCCTAAACCTAACCGAGTAGTTTGTTGCCTAAAACCTAACTAAGTAGTTTTGTTGCCTAAACCTAACCGAGTAGTTTTGTTGCCTAAACCTAACCGAGTAGTTTTGTTGCCTAAACCTAACCAAGTAGTTTTGTTGCCTAAAACTTAACCAAGTAGGTATGTTGCCTAAACCTAACCAATTAGTTTTGTTGCATAAACCTAACTAAGTAGTTTTGTTGCCTAAACCTAACCGAGTAGTTTTGTTGCCTAAACCTAACCAAGTAGTTTTGTTGCCTAAAACCTAACCAAGTAGGTTTGCTGCCTAAACCTAACTAAGTAGTTTTGTTGCCTAAACCTAACCAAGTAGATTTGCTGCCTAAATCTAACCAAGTAGATTTGTTGCCTAAACCTAACCAAATAGTTTTGTTGCCTAAAACCTAACTAAGTAGTTTTGTTGCCTAAACCTAACTAAGTAGTTTTGTTGCCTAAACCTAACCGAGTAGTTTTGTTGCCTAAACCTAACCAAGTAGGTTTGTTGCCATAAACCTAACCAATTAGTTTTGTTGCCTAAACCTAACCGAGGAGTTTTGTTGCCTAAGCCTAACCAAGTAGTTTTGTTGCCTAAAACCTAACCAAGTAGGTTTGATGCCTAAACCTAACTTAGTAGTTTTGTTGCCTAAAACCTAACCAAGTAGGTTTGTTGCCTAAACCTAACCAATTAGTTTTGTTGCCTAAACCTAACTAAGAAGTTTTGTTGCCTAAACCTAACCGAGTAGTTTTGTTGCCTAAACCTAACCAAGTAGTTTTGTTGCCTAAAACCTAACCAAGTAGGTTTGATGCCTAAACCTAACTTAGTAGTTTTGTTGCCTAAAACCTAACCAAGTAGGTTTGTTGCCTAAACCTAACCAATTAGTTTTGTTGCCTAAACCTAACTAAGAAGTTTTGTTGCCTAAACCTAACCGAGTAGTTTTGTTGCCTAAACCTAACCAAGTAGATTTGTTGCCTAAACCTAACCAAGTAGATTTGTTGCGTAAACCTAACCAAGTAGATTTGTTGCCTAAACCAAACCAAGTAGATTTGTTATCTAAACCTAACCTAGTAGTTTTGTTGCCTAAACCTAACCAAGTAGTTTTGTTGCCTAAAACCTAACCAAGTAGGTTTGATGCCTAAACCTAACTTAGTAGTTTTTTTGCCTAAAACCTAACCAAGTAGGTTTGTTGCCTAAACCTAACCAATTAGTTTTGTTGCCTAAACCTAACTAAGTAGTTTTGTTGCCTAAACCTAACCGAGTAGTTTTGTTGCCTTAACCTAACCAAGTAGTTTTGTTGCCTAAAACCTGACCAAGTAGTTTTGTTGCCTTAACCTAACCAAGTATTTGTGTTGCCTAAAACCTAACCAAGTAGGTTTGTTACCTAAACCTAACCAAGTAGTTTTGTTGCCTAAAACCTAACCAAGTAGGTTTGATGCCTAAACCTAACTAAGTAGTTTTGTTGCCTAAAACCTAACCAAGTAGGTTTGTTACCTAAACCTAACCAATTAGTTTTGTTGCCTAAACCTAACTGAGTAGTTTTGTTGCCTAAAACCTAACCAAGTAGTTTTGTTGCCTAAACCTAACTAAGTAGTTTTGTTGCCTAAAACCTAACCAAGTAGGTTTGTTGCCTAAACCTAACCAAGTAGTTTTGTTGCCTAAAACCTAACCAAGTAGGTTTGTTGCCTAAACCTAACCAAGTAGTTTTGTTGCCTAAACCTGACAAGTAGTTTTGTTGCCTAAACCCAACCAAGTAGTTTTTTGTTGCCTAAACCTAACCAAGTAGTTTTGTTGCCTAAACCTAACTAAGTAGTTTTGTTGCCTAAACCTAACCGAGTAGTTTTGTTGCCTAACCCTAACCAAGTAGTTTTGTTGCCTAAAACCTAACCAAGTAGGTTTGCTGCCTAAACCTAACCAAGTAGTTTTGTTGCCTAAAACCTAACCAAGTAGTTTTGTTGCCTAAACCTAACCAAGTAGTTTTGTTGCCTAAACCTGACAAGTAGTTTTGTTGCCTAAACCCAACCAAGTAGTTACGTTGCCTAAAACCTAACCAAGTAGGTTTGATGCCTAAACCTAACTAAGTAGTTTTGTTGCCTAAAACCTAACCAAGTAGGTTTGTTGCCTAAACCTAACCAAGTAGTTTTGTTGCCTAAACCTAACAAGTAGTTTTGTTGCCTAAACCTAACCAAGTAGTTTTTTGTTGCCTAAACCTAACAAGTAATTTTGTTGCCTAAACCTAACCAAGTAGTTTTGTTGCCTAAACTTACCAAGTAGTTTTGTTGCCTAAACCTAACCAAGTAGATTTGTTGCCTAAACCTAACCAAGTAGATTTGTTGCGTAAACCTAACCCAGTAGATTTGTTGCCTAAACCAAACCAAGTAGATTTGTTATCTAAACCTAAGCAAGTAGTTTTGTTGCCTAAACCTAACCGAGTAGTTTTGTTGCCTAAACCTAACCAAGTAGTTTTGTTCCCTAAACCTAACCAAGTAGATTTGTTGCGTAAATCTAACCAAGTAGATTTGCCTAACCAAGTAGTTTTGTTGCCTAAACCTAACCAAGTAGATCATTTTTGTTTTGTTTTGTTTAACAACGATAACCACGTGTTTAAAACTTTTTAAAACTGCGACCCTAATCCGTGAGAAACGAAATTGAGAATGCAGTTTATTTGTATGGGAATGGAAGTTTTGCGGAGAGGAGGGTTTTGCATGTGTCTTTGAACTTTAGGAGAGTTTATTTTATGTTATTAAGTCATCATAAAATGTATGCTGTAGATGTGAATGTATGCATTATAGGCTGTCCAATGCTGTTTTTTATTTTTGATACTGATATTATGGTTGCTATTTGGGAGTTTAAAAGATCTGATAACAATATATCTGCCAATGGTAACTTTGTTTAACATAATAACATAAACAACTTTGGTTTGTATCAAGGGAGCAGGACATTTGAAAATGATAAAATCCACTTGATGCTCTCAGGTAGACAAACTAGGTAATGATGACACAGCACTACAAACTCTAACATATACAAACCATATAAATAATATCAGCTAATATTGGCCAACATATATCTAAGCTAAATTCAAATATGATTTAAAATGTATTTATTGGTTTAAATGTTTTTGTTGTTTTTACTACAGTGTTGCTAATGGTGGTCGTGGTGGTGGTAATAATAATAATAACATTACTGCTACTCTTATTATTAGTATTGTTGTGATTATTATTATTATTATAATTATTATATGGTCTTCTCTCTCCATGTCATTTCTCAGCCTGGTTTTCCTTGTCCTCCTACTTGTCCTTCAGGCCTTTACTGCTCAGTGATGTTTCTCCTCCCATTCCCTTATCTGTCCCAGTCACACCAACTCTTCTTAAAGTTCCAAGAAACTTCTCTAAATAGATTAACATGGAGTCACTGCTGTAAAACTACATTCTCAGTCCATGCCTGCTGCACTCTTCCACTCACAGGCCCAACAGCACTTCACTGACAGATATTAGTGAGATATTAAATTCATTTTAAACTAGCTCACTCAGGAATGAGTCCTAAAACCCAGAAATGAGTCAGCATTTCATCACTTCCGGTTCCCTCGTCTGGAAATCAATGTTTTTTTAATGTTTTTTTGGTAAAATGCTTGAAATAAAGGCTGTTGTTAACACAAGCTAAAAGGTATAATATGCAAGAATTTCCTAAAAAAACAATGTATAAAATCTATAAAACCTATACAAAATGAATGCCTCTCAATCATCACTGATGCCCCTCTAGCAGTGTGTGGTGGTGTCTGTTTCTGCAGAGACGCTGCAGCCCTCTGCCTGGATTCTCTCTTCTCTTCTTATTTTGGTGTGTTCGAGACTCTTCTGGGTGTCTGCAAACAGCCTTTAAGCCCCATGTGGGAGGTGTAACCCTCAGCCAATAACAGCGTGCAGGGAGTGCAGCCTGTTCAGGTGGTCCTTTTCTCCTGAATTTCCCTCCGGAGATTAATAAAGGTTCATCTTATCTTATCTTATCTTGGTCAAATACCGTCGCTTTGTCACCCCCCTCTACGTCTGATACCGAGGCACAAGTCCCCCTTTAGCTCTGTAAGACAAAACCGCCGTATTTCACGGATGACAACGAGTTTTGTTACAATGTATATATATATATATATATATATATATATATATATATATAAGTCTATTAGCGTTATATATATATATATATATATATAACGCTAATAGACTCAATAAGCTCATCACGAAAGCAGGTTCTGTCCTGGGAGTTGAACTGGAGTCTTTGGTGGAGGAGGATGCTGAGGAAACTACTCAGTATTAGGGACAACGCCTCTTATCTCCTGCACGCCTCACTGGAGTCATACCAGAGCACCTTCAGCCGTAGACTGAGACCACCGAGGTGCACCACAGAACGCCACAGGAGGTCTTTCCTACCAGTGGCCATTGGACTATTTAACTCCTCCCCCTTCTGCAGGAAGGACAACTGATAACTGAAAACACCGGACACTGAGAACAACAATATCAATATCATGTGCAATACTACTTCTTCCATTCTCTCGGCAATATCACTGTTCATTGTGTGCAATATTACTTCTTTTCTGTTTTTTAGCTTACTTTACCTTTTTATTTCACCTATCTTATCTTATTTACTAATTTTACTATATGTATCTTACTTAATTGTTATTCCATTAGGCACTGGTGCTAGAAAGAGTACTTTTTATTTTGAACACTTGTATTTTATTTTATACACTCGAACTTCTTGTAATTTGTTGTAATTTTGAGCAATCTCTTGCACAAGAATTTCCTTCGGGATTAATAAAGTTCTATCTTATCTTATCTTATCTTAATTGCATGTGTTCCAGTGATTCGGCTGCTGTTCTGTCTCTCATCTGCGGTGTGCAGAGTGCTGCTATGATCTGTGTGTGTCTGTAGTTTTACTGTGAGCAGTGCTGAGCCACACACACAGACTTCGACTGCATTCATTCAAAATTTGACAACTCGCCCACTTCCTGCAGGGTTGGTGTTTGGAGTTAGTTGTGTGTTTGTGTTTTAGAATGTAACTGCCGGGAAACAATCAGAAAATAATGCTTTATTTCTCTGATTCACTGCTTTGTTCCCACTAACGCCGCTGCCTCTCTTCATTCACTCTATAGCTTGCTCCATTATCGCTGCTCTCTCTCTCCCTCGCTCGTTTAGCTGAGGAGGAGGGGCCAACTTAATTTACATACATCAACCAACAACGGTTACATATTATACCTTGAAGAGATTTTTACGTTTTGTATATATTATATATATTTGTATATAAAATGCGTCAGTAAATATCCCACTCGTGAAAACTTTTATGTGTCTTAAAAAAGGCGGTTGTAAACAAGCGGCTAAATTAGACTAGAAAATGTCATCACGCCGACTCGTCCTCCTTTCCAGACTGGTTGTGTGTACTCACTTGTGACCGTGGCGTTGTTCGTTTAAAGCCTAACGTTAGCTTTTCACGTCTGCCGATTGCATTCACGCTTCAGAAATCATGGAAGGGGTGTTGTGGAGATTATCTTGCTGAACAAAACGTGTCAGTATCATAAACATTTGTTTGTCAGAGAGCTGATTTCCTGCAATAATCCAAAACCCAATGGAACATTTGGCTTTTTTTGGAGGGAACCAGTGAGATGCTAACTTCCTGTTTGGCCTACAAAAATAGATCATCCCTTCAGCACTCTATTTTGCCTAACTTTAAGCCTTAATATAATTTAAACGGGTGAGTTAAATTTAAAAAAAAAAAATACACAACTATTTTTGTACCAGGCTGTAAACATTATTTCTGCTGTAAAGTTGGGTATTTTAACATGGAGGTCTGTGGGGATTGACTCACTTTTGGAGCCTCTAGTGGCCATTCGATGAACTACAGTTTCTCAGCACTGGAAGTTGCACTTGTGCAGTTTGTGTGGGTGGTTTTGTTTGTGGCCATTTAGATTGTATTTTTTTGGAGTGTCGGGTGAGTAGAGGGCGTTAGTCCAACCACAGCATGCTTATCGAAATGTGACTTTTTTTTGTCTGGAGCCTGATCTTAACTGACACACAATATAATATAATGTTATGCTGTGTTAAGGTTTACCATAACAGTAATATGGTCGGTCCATGTGTAACCCTGCAGCTAATTGTGTCTTTACTGGGAATCCAGCTGTCAATGAGCGGTTGAGCCTCTGATACACTGTAAGTAGTAGCCTGTGTATCATTCAGCTATTGTGCATAAAATATAACACTCTACATTCTACTTACTTTTAATGATGACACTCATAATCTCTGTCATGGTAGAAGTGAATCTCTGTGTAGACAGTGTGACTTCATACACACAGCTGTAGTTGCCCAGGTGTTCATACTCTGCTACAGGGAAGGTAAAGGAGGCCGAGTGGTTGACTGCCGGCTGGCTGTTGGTGAGGTTGGAACCAGAGAAGATGAGAGAGAAAACTCCTCCAGGATAATGGGAGGAAATGGAGCAGGTGAAGACGAAGCTGTATCCCCCGGTGACCTCTGCACCTCCAGGACCCCAGACCAGCCCTCCGTTAGGAGACGTCAGGGAGATGCTGGGCTGCTGCAGTGGCACTGAGTACAGAAAGGACAACAGTATTAAGAGAATGTCAAATTCACACATACAAATTTTGTTATTGTATGACTTTGGTGAATCCACCGATCGAGGCGGCAGTGGACCAGTAACTCCCGTGTTCTGTGAGGTAAAATTACTGTTTTTGTTAAAGGAGTCTGGTGGCTTTGCAGAGAGCATAGATGGACACAATGGCTTCAGTTCCGCGTTGGAAAGGGCTGTCTGATGGTGAGGTATGGTGAAAGCGGAGAAAGTATTCTAAATATAGTGTACACTTAAACTGATATTGAAACCTTTAGTAATGTGTCTGTAATTCTCAGAAACAACACAGAGGACACGACCTCAGTGTCCTCAGCCAGATTTAATGGTCTGGCTATATTACTGGACTCTACTGTGTTTCTTTCTTTTTGATTATTCTTGGTATTGCTATTCTAAGTTATTTGTTGTGTTGTCTTATTTTATTTATTTATTAATTTGTCTTACCACTAACAGAGAGTCTGAGAGAGTCACTCAATGGGGAGCTGAAGTCTCGACTTGAAACCGTTGTCTGGTACTGGCACTGGTACGATCCCTCATTGTCAAAGTCCACCTGTAAGATGCTGAAGGTGGTAGAGTTGGTGCTTGATGTTTGGGTCTTTCTGAAGGAGCCTGAGGTCTGCTGCAGGGTGAATGTTCCTCCTAAAAACTGAGTTGAGACAGAACAAGTGATGGTGACGTCCTGACCCCAGGTAACTTCGGTAGCAGGATTCATAGAGATGCTGGGCTTTGGGAGGATTACTGAAAGAAAACACAACAATATATAATATGAAATTAATTATATTTTGATCTTGGCTGTACTAGTGTTTTTTTTCATCTTTCTTCAATAAGCATGTACATAATAGCGGGACAGCAGCTGCCTCCCAAACCCAAATACAACCCATCACTCACTATCACATTACTGAATTCACCTCTAGCGCCACCATGAGGTTGGTAGTTTTGGTCTTTAATAAATGTCTTGACAAAATTTGTAAAGATTTGTAAATCAGCAACATTTTCTTTCCAAAAAAAATATTCTTTCAATGGAAAATTTACAAATCAGTGTGAAAGAGTGAAGGCAACATGTTTGGCATATTACACAGAGATGTTTTTTACTCTTGCTGCCCTGTGGAGTAATCTATTCTTATAAAGAGAACAAATGTTATGTTTACTTTCAGTGTTTCTCACTAAAACTCATCGTGGGCATCCTTGAGAAAGGGAGCTCATTTTTTACATATTTTAAGTCCTGCATCGTTTACTTCCGTGTTTGTTTAAATCATGCCGCCTGCGTGCTCGCGGTACAAACAGCACTGGTACTCACTCGTACAAATATTGCTCCATGGTGCCGCTATAGTGGCGATGATCTCCGTTTCGTTCTCTTTGGCGGCACCTATGGCCGTAAGCGGTAACTGCAGGTGTGTTTTTAGGGTCTCACTTCCCAGAGATCCAAACAGCGTCGCCTTTCCCAGGAATGGCGACGCTGACACAGACACCCAGTTCGTAATACTGCAATTGTAAGGGCTTTCCCAGTGGTGGACGAAGTACCCAGATCTTTTACTTCAGTAAAAGTAGTAATACCACAGTGTAGAAGTACCCAGATCTTTCACTTCAGTAAAAGTAGTAATACCACAGTGTAGAAATACACTGTTACATTAAGTAAAAGTAAAAAGTAAAAGTACAAAACTATTAGCATCAAAATGTACTTAAAGTACAAAAGTCAAAGTAATTCTGATTCTCAACGGCCCATTTCGGAATAATATATATAATAATATTGTTTTATAATTATTGATGCATTAATGCGTTCATCACTTTAATGTTGCAGCTGGTAAATGTGGAGATACTTTTCTTACTTGCTGGGTAGCTTGTGAATTTCACCAAGGGATCAATAAAGTTTTATCTTAACCTATAACAATACATGATAAATTAATTGTTGTTTATATTTTGTGTTATTAATCTGAATCTTCAAAGTATCTCAGTTACTAAATAATTGGAGTAAAAAGCACAATATCTGCCTCTGGATTGTAGTGGAGTAGAAGTATATAGTAGCATGAAATGGAAACACTCAAGTAAAGTATAAGTACCTCAAAATTGTACTCAAGTACAGTGCTTGAGTAAGTGTACTTAGTTACATTACATCACTGGGCTTTCATCAGTGGACCATAGACAGGGGCGTAAATATATGGTGGCACCGAGGGGCCGTGGGAGGGGGCCCATAGAGAGAGAAGGCTCTCCATCAACGTGTTGAGTGATTCAGATTTCACCACACCAGACGGTATGATGGTGTGTGTGTGTGTGTGTGTGTGTGTGTGTGTGTGTGTGTGTGTGTGTGTGAGCTTCATAACTGGTAACTAGCGTCCACTGGAGCCCATCATTTTCTAAATCCTGAAAACAGAGCCATGAGGAGGAGCAGAAGTCTAGTTTTCTCTCAGAACACTTGAATTACAATATGCTGAAAGATTATTATGGGATGTTAGCCCAATGATGCCATAAACATTCTGCCTACTGAAGCTTTAACAGAAATGTATTTGAATGTAAATCTGTGAGATTAGAGATGGTAGTTTCTAGAAGGGAACCCACAAGATGGTTAAGGTTAGGATAAGTCTTTGGGCAGCGAGTCTCATCAGAGTTTTTTCAGATCTCAGATCAGATTTCGCAATTTTTGGGTTACCTTCTGGACACGACCCTTATTACTTTAATCAGTGAGTTTTATAAATAGTATTTTCTTCCTACAGACTTAGGTCTGCAGCAATCACAAAAACAGTCTTGGTAAAAATCTTTTCATTTTCCCCCAGCATGACCATAAGCAGGAGTTTAGTTTTTTAGTTTGTTTGTGTTATTGTATGACTTTGGTGAATCCACCGATCGAGGCGGCAGTGGACCAGTAACTCCCGTGTTCTGTGAGGTAAAATTACTGTTTTTGTTAAAGGAGTCTGGTGGCTTTGAAGAGAGCATAGATGGACTCAATGGCTTCAGTTCCGCGTTGGAAAGGGCTGTCTGATGGTGAGGTATGGTGAAAGCGGAGAAAGTATTCTAAATATAGTATACACTTAAACTGATATTGAAACCTTTAGTAATGTGTCTGTAATTCTCAGAAACAACACAGAGGACACGACCTCAGTGTCATCAGCCAGATTTAATGGTCTGGCTATATTACTGGACTCTACTGTGTTTCTTTCTTTTTGATTATTCTTGGTATTGCTATTCTATGTTATTTGGTGTGTTGTCTTATTTTATTTATTTAGTAATTTGTCTTACCACTAACAGAGAGTCTGAGAGAGTCACTCATGGAGGAGCTGAAGTCTCGACTTGAAACCATTTTCTGGTACTGGCACTGGTACGATCCCTCATTGTCAAAGTCCACCTGTAAGATGCTGAAGGTGATAGAGTTGGTGCTTGATGTTTGGGTCTTTCTGAAGGAGCCTGAGGTCTGCTGCAGGGTGAATGTTCCTCCTAAATGCTGAGTTGAGACAGAACAAGTGATGGTGACGTCCTGACCCCAGGTAACTTCGGTAGCAGGATTCATGGAGATGCTGGGCTTTGGGAGGATTACTGAAAGAAAACACAACAATATTTGATATGAAATTAATTATATTTCGATCTTGGCTGTACTAGTGTTTCTTTTTCATCTTTCTTCAATAAGCATGTACATAATAGCGGGACAGCAGCTGCCTCCCAAACCCAAATACAACTCATCACTCACGATCACATTACTGAATTCACCTCTAGCGCCACCATGAGGTTGGTAGTTTTGGTCTTTAATAAATGTCTTGACAAAATTGAACAGATATTCATGGTACTTTGGAGCTAGATTAAAAGTCTCGCTGAAAATCATTAAAAAAATGTTCTCACCTGAACAGACCACACCAGCATCCTCAGCGTGTTTACAGTCGTGGATCCCAAATCCTCCATGCTGACACGATGTTACAGACCTTTCACTTCCTGAACAGCCCACCTCATCAAGCCAGATCTGTCCGGTTCCTCCACCAAAGTGGGCCGACTGAGGGACACGCAGTGCTGTACCACAGCCCGACTCCCTGCACACCACCTCAGCATCATTTAAGTCCCATCCGTCATCACAGACTGTTCCCCAGGAACTGTTGTAATAGATTTCAACTCTTCCAGAGCACCGAGTAGACCCGGACCCAGCTAATCTGATCAGCACACCTAGCCACAGAATACAGAAGACAAACCATTGACGGTTATGATTAACCCTCTGAGACCCACAATAGACCCGTTCTAGTCTTTTTAGGGAGGTCCGGGCGGTCTTTAGGGGGAGATAGCAGGTCAACGGTAGATTTCATTTCAAAATGTATTTCGAACATGTAAAATAAAAAAGAAAGAGATCATCAACATCATACAAACAAGTGGACAGCCAGAAAAAAGCAGTATACCCATACAGTGAAAATCCTAAGTAAAAGAAATTGTCAAACACATGATGCCTTGGTTTACATATTGGAAAAGGAGTGAGAAGATGTACAAACTTATTTAATCCCACCCCTTCTCCATAACTTATTCATTAATAAGTAACCAGCCTCCATATACTCTAATTCATTTTCCTAAACTTGTTTAACTATAAGTATTACCTTTTATCTCTGTCATACAGAAATATAAATTAATTACTGATATAATTATCCTTATCAAAATATAAATTCATTATCAATCAAGAATACCAATTCATTACTTATAATGTATCTTAATCAAAATACACATTCATTACTTCTATATTTATCTTAGTAATATTGACTAGTTTTTATCTTTTCGTATATGCGCACATTGTTGTTGTTATTATTATTATTTATAATATACAATACGCACATAAAATATACAATAATACAATATAAAATAAACATATATATACACACATACCCACACATATATATACATACACACACACACACACACACACACACACACACACACACACACACACATACATGTATATATATATATATACATACATACATACATACATACATACATACATACATACATACATACATATATATACAATACACAGCATCCAACCATGCATATAAAATACAATATAAAATATGAAGATTATACATTATTCTTACCCAAAACCAAATATCTACAAATTTACATTATTCTTTACAGAAAACTATAAAGATAGACTAAGAGAGAATAAATATTAAGCAAACCAGATAAATAAGTAAACAGTAATAAATAAATAAACAGTAACCCCTGTAAACACCTGGTGATTGTCAAACTTCCACTTCATCCCTATACTTTTAGAAAATCATGTCTTTATACCTTATTTTAAACTGCTCTAAGTTTGGACATTGCTTTAGCTCCACATTAAAACTGTTCCATAGTTTCACTCCACAGATTGAGATACAAAAACTTCTCATGGTCGTACGAATACTATGAATTTTGAAATTAAATTATATATATATATATATATATATATATATATATATATATATATATATATATATAAACCTTTATTAAACCAGGTAGTACTCAGTTGCAGCTCAGCACTGTGTGTCAAGTTGTTCTAGTCATGAATCAGAAATAAACATGAATGAATGAATGAATGAATGAATGAATGAATGAATTAGAATAAATAGTGAAAGTGTATAAGGGTTTATTTAGAACATGATGATAGAAGTATATCATGTCCATCCCCATGCTCTATTGTGTCTCATAACTTGTTGCAGCAATTTTGGGGTTGATACCATTTGTTACAGAGATTTGGTGCTAAATTTAACCATTTTTTACCACTGGAGAATTGATAAAAATGATCAATAATCCCTCTAAAATACCACATTAAAGGTCCCATATTATGCTAATTTTCAGTTTCATTCTTGTATTTTATGTTTTGACTAAAACATGTTTACATGCTGTAATGTTAAAAACAACTTTATTTTCCTCATTCTGTCTGTCTGAATATACCTGTATTTATCCTCTGTCTGAAACACTCCGTTTTAGCACATTTCAACGGAATTGCGTTGCTAGGCAACAGCATGGGTCCATGTCTACTTCCTGTCAGCTGATGTCATTCACATATACTGCAACAGGAAATAAACTGGGACACATTTATAATGTTTTTGTTTAAAACTGTAAAATGGTCTAAATATTGTAGACTTGTGACATCACAAATGAACAGAAATCCTGACGGCTTGTGTCAAACGCACAATTTCTGAATAAGGTCTGTGTGTATTTCTCCATGGATTGAGTGTTTTGATACTTTTACAGTATTTATATACAACTTAAACCTGCTTTATAATTAAAAAAAGATGTAAAAATCTCACTTTTTACAATATGGGACCTTTAAGACAGCAAGACCTTGAGGAGCACCAGAGAAAAAGACATGCTGTGTATTCAGATACACCATTTTAGAATAGGAGACAATAACATATTTATACTGCATTTGATTATCATAAAGTGGGCATGTCTGTAAAGGGGAGACTCGTGGGTACCCAGAGAACCCATTTACATTCACATATCTGGAGGTCAGAGGTCAAGGGACCCCTTTGAAAATGGTCATGCCAGTTTTTCCTTGAACAAATTTAGCCTAACTTTGGAGTGTTATTTAACCTCCTTTCCTGATGAGCTTATGATGACATGACATGGTTGGTATCGATGGATTCATCAGGTTTTCTAGTTTCATATGATATACAGCCTCAGGATCAGGGGCGGGTCTCAGGGGGTTAATTTACATACTTTACACAACTCACAGACTGCGAATAAGATGTGATGTAGATCAAACACTTGATAAACTTCTTCGCTTTCATTACAGTTTAATTATCAGTTTATTAAGCAACATTTCACACTGTTGCTATTTTGCTCTTCAATTCTAAAGTCATGCTGCGGTGGTGTGGTTACCAGCTCTCTTCCAGTGCTGCATCTGAACAGCTCATCACAAGCCAAAAAGACTAGAGCTGCTAAAATATACAGAAAAGGATCCATTTACTCAAAACGCTTTATCCAAAAGTTTTCTCACCTGAACAGACCACACCAGCATCCTCAGCGTGTTTACAGTTGTGGGTCCCAAATCCTCCATGCTGACACGCTGTTACAGACCTTTCACTTCCTGAACAGCCCACCTCATCAAGCCAGATCTGTCCGGTTCCTCTTCCAAAGTGGGCCGACTGAGGGGCACTCAGTGCTGTACCACAGCCCGACTCCCTGCACACCACCTCAGCATCATTTAAGTCCCATCCGTCATCACAGACTGTTCCCCAGGAACTGTTGTAATAGATTTCAACTCTTCCAGAGCACCGAGTAGACCCAGACCCAGCTAATCTGATCCCACCATCTATCAGACACATAACATGCAATAAGTATTTTACAGTAAGAATGTGAACTTAACACTGAAAGGATTTCATGCATCACACCGTAGAATTGACTGACCTGCAGCAGGTGAAGTTGAGGTCAAGAGAAAAGAGACTATAGAGAGAACAGAAAAAAAGGCTCATTACATTCATCAAGCTGAAAAGCTCCCCTTGTTCTGTTTCAGATCCCCCTGTTTATTTAAATAAAGAGAATGAGCTTTAAGCTGACTTCATGTCTAAGGCATACAATAAAACTGCTATACTATACAAAAAACTAGCTACTTTCAACATTTTGGAACATGTCTTACCGAAGGCCAGATAGTGAAGGTTTCCCATGCTCCCCATGGCTGACACTGAGGCTGCTCTGTACTATTTATCAGTGACAAAACAGACAACAGAAAACTGAACTTAAAGTTAAATTTCTCCCTGCTCAGCCCTTCCTGGAACACTTCCTCTTTCTCTTTCTGCCACTCTGACACACAAAGCTGCAGCACCAAAGCAACACATCTGTCTCTAATTGACTCCCAGTAGACCACATACACACCAACAACTGACAATAACTGCACTTTACTGTACACTGACTATGCAATATCACTTCTACTCAGGTGTAACTCAATTCATACTGTGCAATATTGGGGGTGGATTTTCATCTCATTCTCACTGTGCAATATAATTTTTTCCACTTGTGCAATTTTTAATAGTCTATTTATTGTCAATACTGTATATACTGCTCCTATTTTTATACTTACCTCTATTTAAATTGGTGCATATTTTGTTTCACTTGTTTAGCTCTTTTTTACTGTGTTAGCTGATGCTTCTTGTTTTTCTGCACTATCCCCTTTGCTGCTGTACACTGCAAATTTCCCCACTGTGGGACGAATAAAGGAATATCTTATCTTATCTTATCTTATCTTAATTCAGCCTCTTAAAATTGTTGTTGATCAAAGCGGTGTACCACGAAGCGAGGTTAGTGGGTCAGCGAGGTATGTTGAGTCTAAAACCAGAGTTTTGGCTAGATCGCCATGGCAACTAATGCTGCACACCTGACCTGCTCTGGAGCTGGTTATGTTCACAGTGTCGGATTGACTGTGCTATAAAAAGTGTCTTTACCACGAGAACCTACATGCATTCAGTTGGTGATGCAGAGGAGTCAAGAACATTTTATTAGCTCTCGCTCTTACTAAACTACTGAATATGTTTGTAGTGTTCTCTGGTCATTTCCCCACGTTGGCCCTAAACAAAGCCTTTGATATAATCATAGGTAGCATCCATTAATAGTTCACTATATTATTAATCAGTATGACGTTTACTTTCACATGAAATGCGGTATAATTCCTTCAAACCACCTCAAAGCACCTTACCTTATGTTAACTGTAAGCCAGCACCCATGCAAAAAGCAGGTCCTCTCCACGGAGTCCTCCATGATGCTCCTCCATGTTTCTACAGTAGCCCAGAACGAACAAACCAAACTTTGTTAACTTTTCCTGCTTGGGCCGGAGTCGATAACGTTACTCGCTCCCGTCGCCGCCGCTCTCTCTCTCTTGCTTTACCACTCACTTCCCATATACACACACACTCTATAACCACCGGCTCTGCTCCAGATGGATCTAGAGAGGAACATTCATGTTTTCTTGTCGGCCAGCGTAGCTCTCCAACACGCTTGGCACAAGGGAGACGTTGTAATCTGCAACCTCACGGCTAGATACCACCAGATCCTACACACTGGACCTTTAAAATATCTGGCTATTTCATTTATATATTGTATATTCTCCTCTGAGATTCAGTTGAAATTAGTTTTGTTTGCTAGCGGCAAAAGTAAAACTATTTAGTAATCGATTTTCAAAACCTGAATATCTGAGCGGCAAAGGAAACGAAACGTGTATTACTAAATAAACACAGACAATTTAGCTCTAATTTTAGAAGAACTGTACAAACTGCCACACACAAGTTAACATTTTAAATAAATCTTCTGTTATAACTATGATATAGCCACATGGTAAAGTAGTGTAAACACTATGGGTATTAACTTCTTACAGATAAGGAAACTGGCTCAGCTTCCAGGCTCAGCTTCCAGGCTCAGGAGGCTCTCTCAAGGGCTATAGTACTCGAGTTCGGAGTTCGGAGTCTGGACTCCACTTTTCAAGTCTTGCACTTGTAAAGGACTCGTGCCTTGGTGGACTCTGACTTGTATTGGACTCATGCCTTGGTGGACTCTGACTTGTCTTGGACTCGTGCCTTGGTGGACTCTGACTTGTATTGGACTCCTGCCTTGGTGGACTCTTACTTGTCTTGGACTCGTGCCTTGGTGGACTCTGACTTGTATTGGACTCGTGCCTTGGTGGACTCTGACTTGTCTTGGACTCGTGCCTTGGTGGACTCTGACTTGTCTTGGACTCGTGCCTTGGTGGACTCTGACTTGTCTTAGACTCGTGCCTTGTTGGACTCTGACTTGTCTTGGACTCGTGCCTTGGTGGACTCTGACTTGTCTTGGACTCGTGCCTTGTTGGACTCTGACTTGTATTGGTCTTGTGCCTTGTTGGACTGATTGTTTTGGACACGTGCCTTGTTGGACTCTGACTTTTATTGGACTCGTGCCTTGCTGGACTCTGATTGTTTTGGACTCGTGCCTTGAAGGACTCTGACTTGTCTTGGACTCATGCCTTGGTGGACTCTGACTTGTCTTGGACTCATGCCTTGGTGGACTCTGACTTGTCTTGGACTCGTGCCTTGTTGGACTCTGATTGTTTTGGACTCGTGCCTTGGTGGACTCTGACTTGTCTTGGACTCGTGCCTTGTTGGACTCTGACTTGTCTTGGACTCGTGCCTTGTTGGACTCTGACTTGTCTTGGACTCGTGCCTTGTTGGACTCTGACTTGTCTTGGACTCGGCTATTGAGAACTGGTCAAGTTGCTCCTGGCTGCTGCTCTGAGATCAGTTGTAGAGTACGTTGCCTGATTCTAACAGTGTTTCCTGTATATACAGTATGCATTCAACAGCAGCACAGCGGTGCTGCTAAAAATAAACAGTTTGGGTCGCCACGGCAAAAAAAGGAACTCTAGTTCTCTGAGTGTGAGAAATGCAAGAAGAGGAAGAGGGAGAGACGGCGGCTGGACGAGATGTGACCAGATTATCATAGTTAATACAAATGCAGAACAGTACATATATATATATATATATATATATATATATATATATATACCAGACGTACTGTGTATAATGCGGAGCTGCCGACGCACATTCAACCTGTGCTGGACCCGCTCATGTGGGTCAGCTGTCCCTCTGTTTGTCTCTGTTAGAGAGACTTCAGTCTGTAGTGGAGCTACTTCACTGAAACACTTGAGAACTGGACTCTAACGTTAGGCTTCATGATCAAACTACGTTTTTATATCACGTCTACACTTCTGTCCTCTCTCTCTCTCTCTCGCTCTCTCTCTCTCTCTCTCTCTGTCCTCTCTCTCCTCTCTCTCTCTCTCTCTCTCTCTCTCTCTCTCTCTGTCCTCTCTCTGTCCCTCTCTCTCTCTCTCTCTCTCTCTCTCTCTGTCCTCTCTCTCTCTCTCTGTCCTCTCTCTCTCTCTCTCTCTCTCTCTCCCTCTCTGTCCTCTCTCTCTCTCTCTCTGTCCTCTCTCTCTCTCTCTCTCTCTCTCTCTCTCCCTCTCTGTCCTCTCTCTCTCTCTCTCTGTCCTCTCTCTGTCTGTCTCTCTGTCTGTTTCTCTCTCTCTCTCTCTCTCTCTCTCTCTCTCCCCCTCTCTCTCTCTCTGTCTCTCTCTCCTCTCTCTGTCTCTCTGTCTCTCTCTCTCTCCCTCTCTCTCTCTCTCTCTCTCTCTCTCCTCTCACTGTCTCTCTCTCTCTCTCCTCGTTGTCATGCGTGATTCACTCCAACTAACATTGGTTCCTTTAATAGTTTCACTTAGTTTAAAATAATACCAACTCATCAATAACACAAACCTCAGCTCTTCAAAGACGGAGCCACGAGGAATATCACTTCTTCAAAAGGCCTTTTTTCAACAGTTAAAGGCTTTCGACTTTGGAGGAAATGAAGCTAAGACGTTAAATTTTGTTTTCCACGTTACAAACAGACAACAAGAGAGAGAGACGAGGAAACAACTTCACAGACAGGAGACTTAAACCGATCACTGTCAAAAGAAAAGAAGTTATTTCACAGAAATTCACTCTATTATTTTACAGTTTCTTTGTTCTTCTACATTAAGTGTAAATACCATAAAAATATTGTAAATTACTTTTATTACAAATATTAACTGTAAAATAAAGTTTGTAATCTGTAAATTAATATGATTTTTCACAGGATTATTCAATTGCTTATTGGTTTATATGAATTATTTGACAATAACTACAAGCAACTATCCCACACGTTTACAGTCTTTTCCTATTAATGTATGGGGTTTACTTTATATCAACAATATTTCATACTAATTAAAAGCAGCTACACACATTTTCCATTATTTATGGAGTTTACTTTATATAAACGTTATTTGACAGTAATTACAAGCAACTATCCAATATATGTACAGGCTTTTATTTCCCAGCTGGAATCAAGAGATGTAACAGCCACCTCACTAAAACTATAAACTAGTACAAAAATGACATTTACCAACTAAAGTCACCGTGTTCTGAACCGACTCGTTATAAACACTAACCAAGAGTAACTTTTGGACATAACAGCAAACTTAAAGAGCATCTTGAAGGTTAGAGACCCCAGAGAATCAATGTGGAGGAAAATGATGTGGACAACAAAAAGATACCAATATCTTCGGTTGAGGTAAGACTGAGCGAGCGACAGCCTCCCGAGTTTCATGATCAAAGAGGGGGGACGTGGGGGAGCGAGATCAGTAGCTGCCACTCCTGGTGAGAGTATCTGAGACTGTATCACCAACAATCACTGCTAGAAGTCTCAAAAGACACCAGATCTCAGCTGCTTTCCCACCAGTCTTAGTAACAAGTCCACTCAGAAGGAGCAGAACCAGCATCAGAACCTTCACACCTGAACTGTTCATCTGTGTGTACTGTATGTGAACCATTTCTTTTACCTTTACAGAGTATCTCATGTAGCCTAAAGGGTAGGGTCATAGGCAACTACGCCTTCAAATACGTCAAGGCCTCTGCATGGTGGGAGTCCTGGCTGACATACATGGAAACACTCAAGAGAAAACTGAGTCAAACTGGAGTCCTGTAGTTGTTGCACTGCCTCCTTGTAGGTCTCAACTGTTCTGACAAGAAAACCGGTTTATTACGTTTATCACGAAGCAACACCTGCACTAGCAGTACTGAAATGTTCAGTGAAGCCACCAACGCAACGGGGGCCCAAATGGTCCCAAACACTACATACTGTAGGACTGTGGCCCGCACCACCTGGCCAGATGAAGTGACCAGTCCATTTCTCTCAAGTCCATTTCTCTCTTGCAAACAACTCGTAATGTGCAAAGAACTCGCCGCTGGGTTCAGCGTACATCACAGTGCACTGTGTTCGCCGCTGGGTTCAGCGTACATCACAGTGCGCTGTGTTCGCCGCTGGGTTCAGCGTACATCACAGTGCGTTGTGCTCGCCGCTGGGTTCAGCGTACATCACAGTGCGCTGTGCTCGCCGCTGGGTTCAGCGTACATCACAGTGCGTTGTGTTCACCGCTGGGTTCAGCGTACATCACAGTGCGTTGTGCTCGTTGCTGGGTTCAGCTTACATCATAGTGCGTTGTGTTCGCCGCTGGGTTCAGCGTACATCACAGTGCGTTGTGCTTGCCGCTGGGTTCAGCGTACATCACAGTGCGTTGTGCTCGCCGCTGGGTTCAGCGTACATCACAGTGCACTGTGCTCACGCTTTGCTCTGCGCAGCAAAACGTCGTTGTTGCGCCGTGCAAGCCATTAGAAATAATGGGTTTCACAGTGTTGCACACTTAAATGGGTGCTTGAATATATTTAGATTGGATTAAATGACTTGAGACTCAGTGTGGGTTATTTCCTCTCTTTACTTTCCATGATATTCTGCAAAATACAGACGTTTCAGTACACATCGTTACACGTTTCTGTACAGCCTTTCTTAACACTACAGTGCAATGGCTGCCACTGCCTTTGTTTACTTAACGCTACACTCCCTCTTGTGGCAAAAGGAGGTAACAACTCTTCATTATGTACTGTGGCTGACTATATGAACATTGAACTTATTGTCCTCACAATAGTGCAGTGTTGTCGTTAGTGTGTTCAGTGTGAAAGGCCCAAAACATCTTTATCATGAAGTTCAGCTACAGGATATAAAGAGAAAATGGCAGAAAGTGCCAGGGACGTATAAGATGAATAGATTGGTCTATAGCCTAAATATTATGTACAGCAGTAAGCTCACACTCTCAGCTAAACCACTGTCAAATGTTTTACATCATTATACAGTGTAGTACCACCAAAATTACTTCATACATCAATGGTCTCCTCATAGTTGTACTACAACACTTAGTTTGGACAAATATGTTTTTGCATAATTTTGGTGAAGTTTTATTGGGAAAAATGGAAAAATATTCAATAACTTCACCGTTATAAACTGTATAATACTGAAGTTATTGAATATTTTTCTCTTTTTGGCGTTGCACTTTGTAGACGGTCCCTGACCACTCGTCTCACAGCCGGCTGCACATAGAGACCAATGTTATTAATATATTAAATATTATATTATATTAATATGTCTACCTCACTACGGTTAGAAAGAGCCCTCGTTGGTGTTTTAACAATGTTTAAGTTATGAATTATTGATCCAGGAAGTTTGAATCTGTCAATATCTTTCACACTTTACTGAAGCTAGTTTTTCTGCAGTCATGTCTTCTTCCCTGAGAAACACTCTGTTATTGTTTCTAAAAGCTACGTACTGATCCATGTCCATCACCTTCAGTTACACAGCAGCACCGTCCTCATACGCGCTCTTACTTTGAAAATGGCAACTTCCTGTCGCAGAATATGTTTCTGTCTTTTAGTGATTTTTTGTTTTGTTTTTAGAAATAAAAAATGAAAATCAACCTGATTTTTAAGTTTAGTTCATCCCTCTTTGACCCTGATGAAGAAAAACACCTTGTATTTCAATTTTAATGTTTGTATTCTAAAATGAAAATCAACTAACCTCTAATTCTTTGTATTTTAATATACTTTTATTATTATCAACCACACCAGATGTGTTTGTTAACAGATGAAACCTTCATTGTGTCATGGTCTGCATAGTTTGTTTCCTGTTTTATTGTGAAATTCAACCCTCCTGTGTCATGTCTAGTTTTACTTCCTGCCTTTGTTTGTTTTCCCGCCTTTTTGTGATTGTTTGCCCCGCCCTGATTAGTTCCACCTGTGTGTAATCTCCTGTTGTATTTAAGCCTGTGTGTTCCCCTCTGTCTTGGTCGGTTCGTTGTCATTCGTGTCTGATGTTGGTCTCCTGGTGTTTTCGGCGTAAGTGTTTTCCCAGTGTTTTTGTGTTTTTGTGGATGTTTTTGTTCCCTTTGTTTTGCCACATTAAATGTTTGCACTCTGTCGGCTGCCTCCTAGTCTCTCTGCATTTGCGTCCACCTTAAAACTGCTAAAACCCTGACAGTACGAACCGACCAAATTATGGACGCAGCACAGAGCTTTTATGCCTTACTGGGCATCCGGATTCGGCCTCAGCCTCAGTCCATGCCCCGGCAGCCAGCGGCTTCGGCTCCAAATCCGCTCCTAGGAACCCGCCTTGCCCTGGGAGGTCCTCGGAGTTTCCTGTCTACTTCTAGACATGCTAGCGTCCAGCCTGCTGGCTTCCAGCCGGATTTCTGTCTGGGGGCTGGAGCCCCTGGGTTGATCCGTCGGTCTCGGAGGCGGCGTCTTCCTAAGCTGCCCTGTGTCTCAGCCGAATCCACTCCTGCTCCACGTGTCCGGTCGGCGGTCATGCCGATTTCTGTTCCACATGTCCTGTCGGCAGTCCTGCCAACTTCTGTTCCACATGTCCTGTCGGCGGTCCTGCCAACTTCTGTTCCATATGTCCTGTCGGCGGTCCTGCCAACTTCTGTTCCACATGTCCTGTCGGCGGTCCCGCCGACTTCTGTTCTACATGTCCTGTCGGCGGTCCCGTCGACTCCTGCTCCACGTGTCCCGTCGGCGGGTCAACCGACTCCTGCTCCGAGGGTCTTGTCGGGGGTCCGGTCGACTCCTGCTCCGAGGGTCTCGTCGGGGGTCCGTCCGACTCCTGCTCCGAGGATCTCGTCGGGGGTCTCGTCGGGGGTCCGTCCGACTCCTGCTCCGAGGGTCTTGTAGGGGGTCCGTCCGACTCCTCCTCTGAGGGTCTCGTCGGGGGTCCGGCCGACTCCTGCTCCGAGGGTCTCGTCGGGGGTCTCGTCAGGGGTCTCGTCGGGGGCCCGTCCGACTCCTGCTCCGAGGGTCTCGTCGGGGGTCCGTCCGACTCCTGCTCCGAGGGTCTCGTCTGGGGTCCGTCCGACTCCTGCTCCGAGGGTCTCGTCGGGGGTCCGTCCGACTCCTGCTCCGAGGGTCTCGTCGGGGGTCCGTCCGACTCCTGCTCCGGTTGGGCCGCAACCACCTGCTTTTCCGGTTGGGCCGCAACCACCTGCTTTTCCGGTTGGGCCGCAACCACCTGCTTTACCGGTTGGGGCGCAACCACCTGCTTTTCCGGTTGGGCCGCAACCACCTGCTGTTCCGGTTGGGTCGCAACCACCTCCTGTTCCGGTTGGGTCGCAACCACCTCCTGTTCCGGTTGGGTCGCAACCACCTCCTGTTCCGGTTGGGTCGCAACCACCTCCTGTTCCGGTTGGGTCGCAACCACATCCTCTTCCGGTTGGGTCACAACCACCTTCCGCTCCGGTTGGGCCGCAGCCACCTTCTGCTCCGGTTAGGCCGCAACCACCTGCCGTTCCGGTTGGGCCGCAGGCACCTTCTGCTCCGGTTGGGCCGCAACCACCTGCTGTTCAGGTTGGGCCGCATCCATCTGCTGTTCCGGTTTGGCCGCAGCCACCTTCTGCTCCGGTTGGGCCGCAACCACCTGCTGTTCCGGTTGGGCCGCAGCCACCTTCTGCTCCGGTTGGGCCGCAACCACCTGCTGTTCAGGTTGGGTCGCAACCACCTGCTGTTCCGGTTGGGCCGCAACCACCTCCTGCTCCGGTTGGGCCGCAACCACCTGCTGTTCCGGTTGGGTCGCAGCCGCCTTCTGCTCCGGTTGGGCCGCAGCCACCTTCTGCTCCGGTTGGGTCTCAACCACCTGCTGTTCCGGTTGGGCCGCAGCCACCTTCTGCTCCGGTTGGGTCGCAACCACCTGCTGTTCCGGTTGGGCCGCAACCACCTGCTGTTCCGGTTGGGTCGCAACCACCTGCTGTTCCGGTTGGGCCGCAACCACCTTCTGCTCCGGTTGGGCCGCAACCACCTGCTGTTCCGGTTGGGTCGCAACCACCTTCCGCTCCGGTTGGGCCGCAACCACCTGCTGTTCCGGTTGGGCCGCAGCCACCTTCTGCTCCGGTTGGGCCGCAACCACCTGCTGTTCAGGTTGGGTCGCAACCACCTGCTGTTCCGGTTGGGACGCAACCACCTCCTGTTCCGGTTTGGTCGCAACCACCTGCTGTTCTGGTTGGGCCGCAACCACCTTCTGCTCCGGTTGGGTCGCAACCACCTGCTGTTCCGGTGGGGCCGCAACCACCGTCTGTTCCAGGCTGTGTCGCCGCCGCCTCCGCAGCCCTCACCTGTTCCGGCTGTGTCGTCGTCGTCGCCATCGCCACCGCAGCCGCCTTCTGTTCCGGCTGGGTCGCTGTCGCCACCGCAGCCGCCTTCTGTTCCGGCTGGGTCGCCGCCGCCTCCGCAGTCATCACCTGTTCCGGCTGTGTCGCCGCCCCCTCCGCAGCCATCAGCTGTTCCGGCTGTGTCGCCGTCGCCACCGCAGCCACCTTCTGTTCCGGCTACGTCGCCGCCTCCTCAGCCATCACCTGTTCCGGCTGGGTCGCCGCCGCCTCCGCAGCCATCACCTGTTCCGCCTGAGATTCAGCCACGCTCGGTTCTTCCTGGGCTTCAGACATACCCTGTCTCTTTTGCTGCTGGGCCGCAGTCTCAAGACTCTGTCTCTGTTCCTACTCTGCCCCCGGGCCGTCCGCCCGAGTTTCCCGGCTCTGTCCCTGCTATACCCCCGGGCCGTCCGCCCGAGTTTCCCGGCTCTGTCCCTGCTATACCCCCGGGCCGTCCGCCCGAGTTTCCTGGCTCTGTCCCTGCTATACCCCCGGGCCGTCCGCCCGTGTTTCCCGGCTCTGTCCCTGCTCTGCCCCCGGGTCGTCCGCCTGAGGTCCTCTGTGCCCTCTTGTCCCGGAGTCCCTCCTCCGGACCCCCTCCACCCACCCTGTTCTGTTTGTTTTGGAACTTCTGGGATCCGTCCCTTGAGGGGGGGGGTTCTGTCATGGTCTGCATAGTTTGTGTCCTGTTTTATTGTGAAATTCAACCCTCCTGTGTCATGTCTAGTTTTACTTCCTGCCTATGTTTGTTTTCCTGCCTTTTTGTGATTGTTTGCCCCGCCCTGATTAGTTCCACCTGTGTGTTATCTCCTGTTGTATTTAAGCCTGTGTGTTCCCCTCTGTCTTGGTCGGTTCGTTGTCGTTCGTGTCTGATGTTGGTCTCCTGCTGTTTTCTGCGTAAGTGTTTTCCCAGTGTTTTTGTGGATGTTTTTGTTCCCTTTGTTTTGCCACATTAAATGTTTGCACTCTGTCGGCTGCCTCCTAGTCTCTCTGCATTTGCGTCCACCTTAAAACTGCTAAAACCCTGACACATTGCACAACATGAGACTAACAACCTACGATCTAGTGTTAAATATTACAACTACACAGAAAGCTGTGACTTTCTACAACACGTGGTGTTTGCTGTAAAAACTAAGAGCCAATCAGCTCTCTGATCAGGCCACAGCCAGGCGTTTCCCATCATGCACTGGGTCTTGCAGTCGGTGGAGAGCAACTGCGGCGCCTGGCTCTAAAAACTGCGGCCGCCTCGATCTCGTTAGGTCATCATTGCCCACGTGGTCATGACGTCAGAGCAAGTCGGCATCAAGTCGGACACAAATCTAACCAGCATGCATTGCGCGGCGATCGATTCTGCGCCGGTCTGGCTCATCTCCAACGAGCCTGATATCACAACATTAAACTCAATGAATAACATTAAATCACTCGAATCAATACATGTACAGAGGTTAAAGTTGAACAGTATTGCTTAGCCGTGTGCACGAGCTGTGCTAATGCTGTGTTAAGGTGGCCCAGTTACTTTACCAGTCCATGAAAGAAAAAGGGGTTCCTTTGTTAACTGGTGATTCCATCTGGTGAAGTTGGAAGAAGCCAGGCTGGGAGTTGTGGTTTCAGGGTCAAAGGATGCTGTCCTCACTGTGTTCAAATCCAGTTGTGCAGTTTGGAGGAATAATATGCAGGATAAATGGAAGAAATATCAAAAGAAAGCCAACTTAAACAAACCCTTCTACCCCCCTCTCTTCCCTGGCACTTGGTTCATTCCAACAAGCTGATTGAAAGCAGCTGGAGACCTGTGGTTGAAGTTTCAGGTGTGCTCCCTGAAAACACTCCCCTGAAGTAGGCCTCAAAGAGAGATTTCTTAGAGGAGTTCCCCAAAATTAAAGCACTACATAATTACCTGAACTTCCTGTATTCGTCCGTTTTCTTGAACCTAACACAGTCAATTCGAATGTGTGTGTCTTTCTCCATCTTAGTGAAGGGGGTTGGGTTGCAGCTCCCTCACAATTATATACTAAATAAATTATGAAGGTGTTGACTTTCCACCAAAATCCAGACATAATCTGTTTGTAGTCGGATGAGAAACTTCACTGAAGCCTTGACTGAATTCAGGTTTTATTTCATTATTTCTGTTTGTTACAAGCAAATATTTATCTTTGATAATATGAGAAACGGCTGGTATTGGTTTTAGAAAGGTAACTTTATCAACTTCCACTGTTATTTAGAAATATGTGTAAATAAACAGCAAAACTCCATCGTTCCACAAGGTGGAGCTGCAACACAAAGCAGAGCAGAGAGATCTATTATATATATAGATCTGTGTTAATCTACAGTTATGTTGTCATAAACTGAACTAATCTGCAGAGGCATGTTGGGTTCAGAATATATGAATGAATACAAAAAAAAAAGACAAAATCAGATGCAGGTCCAGGTGGTGAACCTCTGTGGATCATCAGGACACGGCTGATCCTCTCAACACATCCTCCTTTCTGATCACTCACTCTGACAGAGATCAATACCTCCATCTGATGAGAGAAGAAGAGAACAGAAGTCATTTATGTTACAGCGAGGAGGTCATGTTCTGATTTCAACATGCTTTTCATTTATTTGGCAAAAAGAGGTTAACAAATGTTTGCCTTAACAAGAGTATGTCTTACATAAGGAACATAAACACTTCTTCATTGTCAGATCTTAACTGAAAGAATAGGTCTTCTACAGTAATCAGTGCAAACAAAAAATACAGCTTGTTATATTCATATAAATATGATGTAATTATAGACTAAGGCAATCAACATAAATTGAAGCATAAGATCAACCAGAACTATACTAAAAAAACAGTATAACATACAGTATGTCTCCATTCACTGATTATCAGCTCTTAATTGAAAGATTAGTTTTTCCACTCAAAAAGTTCGGTATTTAGAGGAATACAGTAAAATAATTAATAACTATAAAACACATTACAGGGATTGTGCTGTTGCCTCTCTCCAGTTTCCAACCTGTCACTGCTGGTGTCAGTGATCAGAGAGATGCTCACTGTGTGGCTCTCATAAAGGAGGGGGGGGGGGGGGGCGTCTTTATCTGCCACTCATTCAACAGAGGCTCATTGGTAATAACTCTGACTATAACAGTTAAGACACTCAAATACTGACATAGTGTCAATAAGAACAAATAAATGACCAAAATGAAATCACACATGTGTGTAATGTAAATGTAATGTTCCATCTTAAGGCTGTTGGTAAATCCTCAACTGCTGCTGATGCTAGTTTATACAGGGCCGGCACTACAGACTAAAACTCACGCACTTTGACCACATGCTTTAATTCTGTATTGTTTACGATGGAGTGTGGTCGTATATGCAGCGATAAACACTCTTATAGCATTAGATATTACTTTGGCACGGTGTGAATCTGCAGTGGGAGGCTGTCTGAATGCTGCGGGGGGGAACGGACTCTCCATCCAGTCTGCTTTAGTTTCACTCAGCTAATCGACACATTCGGTGTATGCCGTCGTGATTAAATGTTTCTAGTGTCCACATATAAACCCGACTTCAGTTGAATAGTGTCGGAACCGAACGGTTCGGATCAAATACAGGAACCGTTCCACCCCTACTCCACACCCTCATCCTGTTACCCTCCTTTAAGAACTCTTTGGGCAGAACACATCAGGGTTACTAAATGTAACCATGGTTCTATGAAATAAGAGCCAGTGATTTGAGGCTTGAGTCAGACTGATCTCAGAGCTGTGATAAAGATGAACTGATCAATGAGAGAACAAAGACTTTCTGATCAGATTTGATGGTACGACAGTTTGATGGATGAGCACCACTGTCTCTATACATGATGTGATGCTGTCAGCTGTAATCCAGCTTTATTTCCTGGAGACATGAACACAACAACAACCTCTTCTTCATATCAACTCTAACACATGATCACAACAAGCTTCTGGCTGATCTGATTGGCTGACTGTTCTCTCTCTCTGTGTGTCACTGTTCTCCTCTCACAGCTTCACTGAGGAGACACATCACAACAATACTGCTGAAACCAGCATGGACCGACTCCGACTGTCTACTGACCTCAGAGTCTTCAGTCTACAGTGTGGACTCTCCACCAGATCAGACAGCAGCTTCACATCTGAATCCTTCAGGTCGTTTCCTCTCAGATCCAGCTCTCTCAGATGGGGGGGGTTGGACATCAGAGCTGAGGCCAGAGAATCACAGCTGATCTTTGACAAACTGCAGTACCTCAATCTGAATAAAGAATAAATGATGAAGATAAAAATCACTTTATAATCCAATCAGATGTGTTCAGGTTTTAAATGTGTAGCTCAACATTACTATGTCCTAATCAATGATCTTTTCCCTAAAATGAGTAGAGTGATTTTGTCATTGTGTTATTGTGGATCATCATAATGTCAGCCTTCTACAGACATCATCCAGATGTCACCACAACATTCATATACCTATTCATGTCAACACACATCAATAACATGCTGCTGATCTCTGTGTTCATCTCTGTGTGTGTGCTGAAGGATCAATATCAATGATCAGACATTATTTGTGGAACACGTTGAAACAAACAGAAACCAGAGAAATATTTCAACTTCATGAAGTAAACTTGATCAATTAAAAACAGATATTAGTTCAGAGGATCTTTTGTATCCAGATGTGACCATTTACCAACAATGATAAACATTCATTTACTTTAACAACTAACAGTGGACATTTTCTACACTTTCTTTAACAAAAACAAGTCTTTAGTGACTGCAGACTGAATTTAGTTCAAGAAACATGAAAATATGAAGAAAAGGACATTAACAACTTTATGGATGTAAGTTATGTTTGAACATAAATCAGGTTCAATTGTTAATTGAAGATATAAGATCTCTAATAGTAACAGAGAGTCAGTGAACTGACCCCAGAGTCTCCAGTCTACAGCGTGGACTCTCCAGAAAACCAGACAGCAGCTTCACTCCTGAATCCTGCAGCTTGTTGTAGCTCAGATCCAGCTCTCTCAGATGGGGGGGGTTGGAGTTCAGAGCTGAGACCAAAGAAACACGGCTGATCTCTGACAAACTGCAGCTCCTCAATCTGAATAAAGAATAAATGATGTAAGTTTAGAAGACAATGTTCCTGCTTGAAATCATTCAGTGTTTAATAATGTGTTCAGAGCTGAAGAAGGTTTAGAACGTAGAAGTTTATAAAATGTAAACTCCAAACACCTGAAGCCAACAGGATGCAGGTTAAAAACTGTAAAATACAAAGAGTGAAACAGAGCTCTCATTAATATTAATGACAACGTGCTGCTACTTCAATAAAGACGTAGTGACTTCACCTCTTAAACTCTGACAGCTCCACCAGTGGATCCATCTATACAAACTCATGTTGAGCAGCCAAACACTAATAAAAACCACAGAAACTGATTCAAGATTCAACTCAACATCTCAAAGTTTATAAAGATGTCAAATATGTCAGGATGGATTTTGGGGAAATGTGAAGAAAAGATATTTAAGATAAGACATCTATAATATATATTTTAGGAATAGTGGAGTCATAAAATCAAAGCATCTTCAGTTTAAACTCTTCAGTCAGTATAAGCATCATATAGCTTCATAACATTTATAGAAAAAACAAATACTGAATATATTTGTTATTGTCTGATAGCTGAAATAGAGATTATTTATTTATTCTTTATATTTATGTATTTTTTATAATTTATTTTAACATGATGAAAGTCAGGTGTTGTGATATATGAAGGTTTTAAATGTGTAGCTCAACATTGCTCTGCTACAGTCAATGGACTAAACCACTGAAGAAGAAAATGTCCTTTAGCATTAAGATACTCAGTGTGGATCAGTATAATACCAGCCTTATGTCTGCAGTTTAGTGTCACCACAACTTTCACATCATATTCATCTCAGTACACAAGTAAAACATGGTGTCTGACCTCAGAGTCTCCAGTCTACAGTGTGGACTCTCCAGAAAACCACACAGCAGCTTCACTCCTGAATCCTTCAGCTTGTAATTTCCACTCAGCTCCAACTCTCTCAGATGGGGGGGGTTGGACTTCAGAGCTGAGGCCAGAGAATCACAGCTGATCGCTGACAAACTGCAGCTCCACAATCTGAATAAAGAATAAATAATGAACATAAAAAATCACTTTATAATCCAATCAGATGTGTTCAGGTTTTAAATGTGTAGCTCAACATTACTATGTCCTAATCAATGATCTTTTCCCTAAAATGAGTAGAGTGATTTTGTCATTGTGTTATTGTGGATCATCATAATGTCAGCCTTCTACAGACATCATCCCGATGTCACCACAACATTCATACACCTATTCATGTCAACACACATCAATAACATGCTGCTGATCTCAGTCAAGTCTGGAATTAGAGGATCAATATTAAATCAGACTTGTTGGACTTCATTACTTCATTTATTACATAACCTTCTTCTGACTGTATCTGGTAGCTCAGTAGGTTTATATCATTTATTTCATGACCTTCTTCTGACTGTATCTGGTAGCTCAGTAGGTTTATATCATTTATTACATGACCTTCTTCTCCCTGTATCTGGTAGCTCAGTAGGTTTATATCATTTATTACATGACCTTCTTCTGACTGTATCTGGTAGCTCAGTAGGTTTATATCATTTACAGGAAAAGTCCACATTTGTTCAAGTGTGTCTGTAAACAACAGCCACATGTCATATGTACATTAAAAGAGTTATTGGTGTCAGTAATCATTCCTCCTGTGAATTGGTCCCTTCATAACACAACTACACTGTAAGAAATGACTTCATAAGTTCAACTGAAACTAATATGAAGATTCAGCAGTCTGAGTCAGACAAACCAAAGTCACAGACTGTTTAGTACCAACTTCCCTCTTTGAGTTACTATTCCTCCTGCAGCTCAACAAGGAAACTGTCAAACACAACATACTGACTGGATACATACTAAGGCTGGGCAATATATCCATATTATATCCATAAATCGTGATATGAGACTAGATATCGTCTTAGATTTTGGATATCCTAATATCTAGTGTTGTCAAAGTTAATCATTTTAACGCCACTCATTTCTTTAACGCATTAACGCAATCGAGCTTTCAGAGGTTTGTTGGGATCCACCCTTTAAGATGGTGGCAAAGACATGAACTACACTTCCCAGGATCCTTGAGTCACCCATTGAGTAGCTCCACCCATGAACTCAGTAACCATTTAACGACCTATTGGCTACTGTAGCATGATGACTCATTCACAAGTACTTGTGAAATTCAGGCAGGATAAAACCAGAGGGATCCCCTTTGTTCTTTCTCTTTTTCTTGGCCTTTATACCCTGCTGACATGTAGAAGGGTCAGCTCCTGGCTTTTCTCACCTAAGCTCTCTATACAGACCATAAGCTGCAGAACCAGCTCTGCTCTGGATGTCTTGTTAGCAAACAGACAGAGAAACACAAGGAACTTGTAAAGCAGAAGATGCGAGTACCTGCCTTTTGACCAGCTAACTTCAAGCAACAAGGAAGTTAGTACCAAGCTGCAGAAACAGGACTGGACCCGTTTCCCTCCAAACTGCACAACTGGATCTCACACAACAAGGACAACATCTTTGACCCTGGATTCACAACTTTCCCCAGTCTGCTTTCTCCAACTCTTCTACTTGGAATTACAACATTTTCTTCCATGGATCGGTAACGTACTGAGCATATTTTAGCATTAGCCACTGCACACGGCTGAGCAAGACTGTTCAACTTAACTTAACTGTGAATGTACCTGTATTGATATGTTTAATGTTATGCATTGAGTTTTACTGTTGTGATACTGTTATAGTCAGGATATTTGGTTAGCTGGCTTTGCCACATCTGATGCGTTTAGTTCATGTTTCACACAGACATAGGGTCTTGCATGCAAACTAACCATCTTTTCTAACCATCTGCATTATCTGACACACATTAAGATCACTTACATAAACTGTGAATTGGTTTGAACACAAACATACACATTCAGATAATCTCAACCCCCCACATCACACCTCTTTGTTCTCCCTGAGCCCATGTGCTCCAAAGAACAAAGAGATCATGCGGTGACACCCTGGTGACCATCTTTGATCCGGCCATCTTTGTAGTTTTACAGTGCTCACCATATTGTTTGTAGGCCATGCAGACATCAAAGACAAGTAGCCATCTTGTCTTTGTCTCTCTCTCTCTCTCTCTCTCTCACACACACACACACACACACACACACACACACACACACACACACACATGCTCACACACTGTGTTTGGTTTGTTTAGTTTAGTTATTTAGTTAGATTAATATTGTGTTTTAAACCTTTATAATCTTGTAAATAAATGTTTGTGGATTATACATGCTGGTCTGTTTAATGTTGTACAAGAGTGAATAATCCCAACTGCTGCTGTGTCAAGAACTCCAAAATCCTTCAACCTTTACTATCTATTGATATAGTGATTTTTGGTTGTATTTATTAATTTAATTATTAATCAAAGTTCCAAATTGATAGTTTAGTATGTTTAATGAGACTTATCTATGATATCATTTTCTTTTTGTTTCAAAGAGTGATGCCCCCAGGATGATTTAATGTAAATTAACCCATAAGAACCCAGACCCATTTCTCCTTCAAGGAAAATTATGGGGGATATAAAACAGACTAAACAGACCACATAGAACACATTTCTGAATTTTCTTTCAAAATACCGCCCTCTAGTGTTAAAGTGACATATTTGTCGCATTGGGCATTAACGGTAAATTTATGTCTCATTTGAAAATGAACTAGCCTGACAGTCTTTTTGTGTTTGGTAACAAAAAATGTACTGAATTGAACAATATAAAATATATTAACTAAATATCATTGAATCACCTAAATTAACTGAGCAGATCATAATCGTTCTTCTCATTGAGCATATATGTCACATGAGTTTTTCCGTGACAATTTTAAGGTTAAAGGCCCGATGTGACATATATGTCACAGCGATATTTATCTGATTTGTTTTATATCAATTTGTTCAAGAAATGTATTCACAGCAGGTTAAATGTAATAAAGGACATGTTATGTAATTATTAGAATTCTTAAATGGCTTGAATCTTACCTTTAGCAACAAAAAACAAGCTTTTCTAATTTAGCTAGTTCTGTCATGTTTTAACCTGGTACACAGACATCTTGGAGATGTTGTTGTGGGAACACAAAATCACATGACCTGTCATATGACCCACCAGGATGTTCAGTAAGTGTCACTTAGGGACTTCATGAGTTAAAGTCAAGGATAAACCTGTATAAGGAACTTTCCAGAACATTTAAAGGACGTGTGACACCTTTGTCAATACGTGTTTGTTGAAGAGTGCTGCACCTTTAGACATGTTCAAATAGAGCGCTACAGGAATGAGTCCTAAAACCCAGAAATGAGTTAGTATTTTAGCACTTCCTGTTCCCTCGTCTGGAAGTCAATGGGTTTTTAGTTAGATGCCTGAAATAAGGTCTGTGGTTAAAGGTCCAGTGTGTAGGATCTGGAGGTATCTAGCGTTGAGGTGAGGAGATTACAACCAACTGAAGCCTCTCCTGTGTACCAAGCGTGTTGGAGAGCTACGGTGGCCGACGTGAAAATGTGAACGTCCCTCTCTAGAGCCATCTGGAGCAGATCCAGTGTGTAGAGAGTGTGTGTACAAACTACAGAAGCTACAGTCAGTGAACTGACCTCAGAGTCTCCAGTCTACAGTTTGGACTCTCCAGTCCAGCAGACAGCAGCTTCACTCCTGAATCCCTCAGGTCGTTGTAACTCAGGTCCAGCTCTCTCAGATGGGAGGGGTTGGACTTCAGAGCTGAGGCCACAACTTCACAGTGAGTATCTGAGAGTCCACAGTTAGAAAGTCTGTGATGACACAAAAATTACAAAATATGTTATGAAAGAGGACAGTTTATATTTACTTCATGCATTTGATGACTAAACAGTTTGACTTCTTTGATTAACATTTGCTCCTCACATCAGTGGTTCAGCTAATCTTATCTCAGTGTTTGACATTGCCCGTTCTGAACAGACATGCTCTGAAAGGACACTGCACCGTCTGGATTAAATTAGAAGTGGCAGAAACGAGAAATCGACTCGCACCCCCCGCCTCGTCCTCCCCGCCGCCGGGAGGCTGCTTCGCCGGGAGTAGAGCGTGCGGCAGCTCCAGGAGACGTACCCCCAGTTAGCTGTTAGCTCAAATTCAGCCAGTGCAAACCCCAGCACCAGGGCTCTGATCCCAGGACCGCCCTGACTCCCCGCCGGATCAGCAAACGTTCTGTTGGTGCCGTTACACCGGTTAGACCCAGTGATCCACCAGCCAGCTGATCTTTTTTTTTTTTCATTTGTTTTACCAGGTTCACAAAAAGATAAATAAGAAAAAACTGTAAAATTTATGTATACATATGTATTCTGTAAATAGAATAAGTCATTCATTAACTTGACAGCTAGAAACATAAACTACTGAAACATTTTTTAACTCAACATTAAGTCAACATAAGTTCTCAGTTGATTATGATCATAAACGTGTGTCTTCCTTGGATATGTGGATTGAATTATACAATGGCAGCCTCATCACTACCTCATATCAAAAAGAAACTGATAGGAATACGTTCCTCCTAGCCAGCAGTGCTCAGAGTCAGTTCTACAGGCTCAGACGCCTCTAATGAGGAATTCATTGATAAAGCTGCTGCTATGAAAAAACGTTTTTTGGACAGAGGCTATTCTTTACGGTGTATTGATGAGGCCTACCAAGTTGCATTCTCCAAATCCATCTTTGATCTTTTACAAAAAAGTGTCAAAAAAGATAAAAGTTACTCAGTATCCTGCGTCAGCACCGATATCCCTCAGACTTATATCCTCAAGAACACCATCCTAAAACACTGGCCTATTTTGGCCTCTGATCCAGCATTATCCCAGCATTTTAAGCACCCTCCTGCCCTCTTTGTTCATAGAAGAGTTCCTAATCTACGCAACAACCTGGTTCGGGCCAACATTAAGGCAGGTCCAAAACTAACTCTTTTAGCTCCTCTAAAAGACAGGAATTATCCATGTGGTAATTGTGCCCGGTGCCACAACACATGGAAAACTCCTGTTTTTAGACATCCAAGATCGGGCAAAAGTTTTCTTGTTAAGGGGTTTATCACATGTAGCACAGAAAATGTTATTTATTAAAATGCCCATGTGATAAGGTCTACATAGGTAAAACTACACGCACGCTGAAACAAAGGATCAGTGAGCATAAGAGCTCCATCAGACGCAATGATATGAACTATCCTGTTGCCCGGCATTTTAATGAATTTTCTCACCTGATCTCCTCTCTACGATTCCAGGGCATCGAACACATTGAACTACCAAGAGGGGGGGGGGGATATGGAAAAAAAAGATATGCCAAAGGGAGCTTTTTTGGATTGACACTTTAGATACACTTCAGCCTCAACGAGGATTTTGATATGAGTGTTATGCTGTAATTCAAGATGTTCTCTTCATTTCTTATATAGAATTTGGTGTCTATGGTTTATGATGGCCTTCGCCTGATACCCCTCCATAGCTCTTTGTTCTATTGTCGTTTTTGAGATGTTTGTTTTCTTCTTATAGATCTGGGGATCTCTGATTTATTATGGCTTTAGCCTGATCCTGCTCAAAGCCCCATTTACTATAAAATATAAAATATATGATATTACTATTAGATGCTTCGTGTTTATATATGTTTTTTCTATATTCACTGTGTTCCACCCTTTTGTGTACTTTGTAAATGACATTTATCTATATGCCTCACAGTTCTCTATGAGAACTACAATTCCCAAGAGGTGGAGCTTCTACCACCAGGGTGTTCACAGGTGCATTGCATACTGCTAATGACTGGAGTGTGATTGGTTATTTCTATCAGCCTGTCCTCTGTTAGAATCATGTATGCTCTGATGAAGGTCTGACAGACCGAAAGCTCAGAATAAATTGAAATACTGCATAGATCTAAGTGTGCGGATATCTTTTCTACCATTTTTTAACTTAACATTTGAAACAGCTCAAGAACACCTGTGACAAAATACAACTGATATATTTATGTAATAAACACGTGGAACACTTATAAGAATATTATATTTTAAGAATAATTTATAGTGTGTATATTTGAAGAACTAAACTACTAATCTACACTGATCTATAAAGTTAATCACATCTGGACTTACAGAGCTTTTCTGCAGTTCCTCACAGCTGGAATCAGTCTCAGTCGTCCCTCCTCTGATGTGTTGAACTTCTTCAGGTCCAACTCATCCAGAACCTCCTCTGACATCTGCAGCATGTAGGCCAGAGCTGAGCAGTGGATCACAGAGAGTCTCTCGTCTGATCTGTTCTCTGACTTCAGGAACTCTTGGATCTCCTGATGTACCGAGTGGTCGTTCATCTCCGTCAGACAGTGGAAGATGTTGATGCTTCTGTCAGGAGAGATTTTATCTCTGTTCATCTCCTTCAGGTTGTTGATGGCTCTCTGGATTATTTCTGGACTGTTGTCTGTCTGACCCAGCAGACCTCCTAAGAGCCTCTGGTTGGACTCCAGAGAGAGGCCATGAAGGAAGCGAACAAACAGGTCCAGGTGGCCATTTTTACTTTCAAGGGATTTATTCATGGCTCTCTTCAGGAAGTCATCCAGAGATGGGTCACGACTAGCATTGCTTCCAAAATGCTGAAAGATGTTCTTGAGAAAAGACTTTGGGTCTGACTCTCTGTGCTTGTAGTCTTTTCCCAGGAAGGCCTTCAGTACCTTTGTGTTGCTGTTTGTGTAACAGTGGAACATGTAGACTGCAGCCAGAAACTCCTGAACGCTCAGGTGAACAAAGCTGTAGACTGTTTTCTGGAACATCACACACTCTCTTTTGAAGATCTCTGTACAAACTCCTGAGTACACCGAGGCCTCTGTGACATCAAGACCACACCGCTCCAGGTCTTCTTGGTAGAACATGATGTTTCCTTTCTCCAGCTGTTCAAACGCCAGCCTCCCCAGCTTCAGAAGAACTTCCCTGTCAGCCTCCATCAGTTCCTGTGGACTCGTCTCATGTCCCTCACCATACTTCTGCTTCTTCTTCTTTGTCTGAACCAACAGGAAGTATGAGTACATGTTAGTCAGGGTCTTGGGTAGCTCTCCTCTCTGGTCTGTAGTCAACATGTGGTCCAGAACTGTAGCAGTGATCCAGCAGAAGACTGGGATTAGACACATGATGTGGAGGCTCCTGGATGTCTTGATGTGTGAGATGATTCTGCTGGACAGCTCTTCATCACTGACTGTCCTCCTGAAGTACTCCTCCTTCTGGGCGTCAGTGAAGCCTCGTACTTCTGTTACCCTGTCAACACATGCAGGAGGGATCTGATTGGCTGCTGCAGGTCGGGAAGTTATCCAGACGAGAGCTGAGGGAAGCAGATTCCCCTCGATGAGGTTTGTCAACAGCACGTTGACTGATGACTTCTGAGTGACATCAGACACAACCTCATTGTTCTTGAAATCCAGTGAAAGTCTGCTTTCATCCAGGCCGTCAAAGATGAACAGAACTTTACAGTCAGCGAGCTTCTCTGCTGTGACCTTCTGTAATGTTGGATGGAAAACATGGAGCAGCGTGAGAAGACTGTACTGCTTATCTCTGATCAAGTTCAGCTCCCTGAACGAAAGCAGAACCACCAGACTGACATCTTGGTTTTCCAAGTCCTCTGCCCAGTCCAGAGTGAACTTCCGCACTGAGAAGGTTTTTCCAACGCCAGCGACGCCGTTCGTCAGAACGACTCTGATGTCTCTCTGTTGGTCAGGTAAGGCTTTAAAGATATCGTGGCACTTGATTGGAGCGTCATGGAGGGTCTTCTTCTTGGAAGCTGTCTCAAGCTGCCTCACCTCATGTTGGGTATTAACCTCTTCACTCTGTCCCTCTGTGATGTAGAGCTCAGTGTAGATCCTGTTGAGGAGGGTTCCACTTCCTGTTTCATCACTTCCTTCAGTCA
>CAKAOJ020001400.1:0-43146 GCA_916701645.2 Sebastolobus alascanus
TGCTAGTACAGGAGTGTTTGACTGTGGATAGGTGTGTCTTATTATGCCTTTTTTATGAATTTCTTGATAACATACTGTACTATGACTTTTTCATGACATATTATACTATGACTTTTTTCATGACCTTACAGTGATTCAAGAAAAACTGAGGGACTTTATTAGGCACGATGCAGAAAATCCCTGTACGGTAAATCACGGCCTCAAGTGGTTTATTGCTTTTTTAAAACATTTAATGCATATGCCTGACAAGGTTTCATAAATTAAATATATGAGAAGACGATATAAGAATATGACTTTATTTCGAGCTATTATACTGACATTTTTTTCACTTTTTTTGACATACTATACTATGACTTTTTTTTAACATACTATTCTCTGAATTTTTTTCAAAATATTATACTTTGAAATCTTTTTCAACATACTATTCTATTACTATTTTTTGACATACTATGCTCGGACTTTCTTTTTCGAAATACTATACTATGAATTTTTTCAACATACTATACCATGACATTTTTTTTCACTTTTTTCGACATACTATACTATGTTTTTTTCGACATACTATACTATATTTTTTTTCACTTTTTTCGACATACTATGATGTTTTTTTCGACATACTATACTATGACTTTTTTTGGACATACTATGATGTTTTTTCGGCATACTATACTATTACATTTTTTTAACTTTTTTCGACATGCTATACTATGACTTTTTTTTCGACATACTATACTATGACATTTTTTTCACTTTTTTCGACATGCTATACTATGATGTTTTTTCGACATACTATACTATAACTTTTTTTTCCAAAATTTTTCGACATGCTATACTATGACTTATTTTCGACATACTATACTATGACTTTTTTTTACAACATTTTTCGACATACTATACTATGAATTTTTTTCGACATGCTATACTGACTTTTTTTTGACATGCTATACTATGACCTTTTTTTTACAAAATTTTTCGAAATGCTATACTATGACTTTTTTTAACATACTATACTATGACTTTTTTTAACATACTATACTATGACTTTATTCCGACATACTATACTATGACTTTTTTTTACAAACTTTTTCGACATACTATACTATAACTTTTTCGACACACTATGCCATGACTTTTTTTCAACATCCTATACTATGACTTTTTTTTTACAACATTTTTCGACAAACTATACTATGACTTTTTTTCGACAAGCTATACTATGACTTTTTTTTACAAAATGTTTCGACATACTATACTATGACTTTTTTTTACATTTTTTTCGATATACTATACTATGACTTTTTTTCGACATACTATACTATGACTTTTTTTTTACAAAAATTTTCGACATACTATACTATTACATTTTTTTTTTAGCTTTTTTCAACATACTATGCTATGACATTTTTTTCACTTTTTTCAACATACTATACTATGACATTTCTTTCCAAAATGTTTCGACATGCTATACCATGACTTTTTTATACAAAATTTTTCGAAATACTATATTATGAATTTTTTTAAACATACTGTACTATGACTTTTTAAAAAAAAAAATTCGACATACTTTTCTATGACTTTTAAAAAAAAAAAAAAAAACTTCGACATACTATACTATGACTTTTTTTTCGACATACTATACTATGACTTTTTTTTACAAAATTTTTCGAAATACTATACTATCACTTTTTCGAAATACTTATGCCATGAATTTTTTTCGACACACTATACTATGACTTTTTTTTTACAACATTTTTCGACATACTATACCATCACCTTTTTTCGAATTACTATGACTTTTTTTTCGACATACTATGACTTTTTTTTAAAAACAAATTTTGACATACTATACTATGACTTTTTTTCGACATACTATACTATGAACTGTTTTTTACAACATTTTTCAACATATTATACAATAACTTTTTTTCGACATACTGTATTATGACTTTTTTTCGACATACTGGAGTATGACTTTTTTTAAAAAACAATTCTACTTACTATACTATGACACTTTTTACAAAGGTTTTCGACATGCTATACTATGACTTTTTTTACAAAATGTTTCGAGATACTATGCTATGACTTTTCTTTACAAAATATTTCGACATACTATACTATGACTTTTTTTTACAAAATATTTCGACATACTATACTAAGACTTTTTTTGAACATACTATTCTCTGAATTTTTTTCAAAATATTATACTTTGACATTTTTTTCAACATACTATTCTATTACTTTTTTTTGACATACTATGCTGTGACTTTCTTTTTCGAAATACTATACTATGAATTTTTTCAACACGACATTTTTTTTCACTTTTTTCGACATACTATACTATGTTTTTTTCGACATACTATACTATATTTTTTTCACTTTTTTCGACATACTATGATTTTTTTTCGACATACTATACTAAGACATGTTTTTAACTGTTTTCGACATACTATACTATGACTTTTTTTGGACATACTATGATGTTTTTTCGGCATACTATACTATTACATTTTTTTTACTTTTTTCGACATGCTATACTATGACTTTTTTTCGACATACTATACTATGATGTTTTTTCGACATACTATACTATAACTTTTTTTCCAAAATTTTTCGACATGCTATACTATGACTTATTTTCGACATACTATAACTTTTTTTCGACATACTATACTATGACTTTTTTTTACAAAATTTTTCGACATAATATACTATGAATTTTTTTCGACATGCTATACTGACTTTTTTTTGACATGCTATACTATGACTTTTTTTTAACATACTATACTATGACTTTTTTTCGACATACTATACTATAACTTGTTTTTTACAAAATTTTTCGACATACTATACTATGACTTTTTTCGACATACTATACTATGACTTTTTTTTTCACTTTTTTCGACATACTATACTATGTTTTTTTCGACATACTTTACTATATTTTTTTCACTTTTTTCGACATACTATGATGTTTTTTTGGACATACTATACTATGACGTTTTTAACTGTTTTCGACATACTATACTATGACTTTTTTTGGACATACTATGATGTTTTTTCGGCATACTATACTATTACATTTTTTTAACTTTTTTCGACATGCTATACTATGACTTTTTTTTCGACATACTATACTATGACTTTTTCGACATACTATGCCATGACTTTTTTTCAACATCCTATACTATGACATTTTTTTTTTGCAACATTTTTCGACATACTATACTATGACTTTTTTCGACATACTATACTATGACTTGTTTTTTACAAAATTTTTCGACATACTATACTATGACTTTTTTTCGACATACTGTAGTATGACTTTTTTTCGACATACTATACTATGACTCTTTTACAAAAAATTTCGACATGCTATACTATTACATTTTTTTTTTAGCTTTTTTCGACATACTATACTATTACATTTTTTTTCACTTTTTTCGACATACTATACTATGACATTTCTTTCCAAAATGTTTCGACATGCTATACTATGATGTTTTTTCGTCATACTATACTATGACTTTTTTTCCAAAATTTTTCGACATGCTATACTATGACTTTTTTTCGACATACTATACTATGACATTTCTTTCCAAAATGTTTCGACATGCTATACTATGATGTTTTTTCGTCATACTATACTATGACTTTTTTTCCAAAATGTTTCGACATGCTATACTATGATGTTTTTTCGTCATACTATACTATGACTTTTTTTACAAAATATTTCGACATACTATACTAAGACTTTTTTTGAACATACTATTCTCTGAATTTTTTTCAAAATATTATACTTTGACATTTTTTTCAACATACTATTCTATTACTTTTTTTTGACATACTATGCTGTGACTTTCTTTTTCGAAATACTATACTATGAATTTTTTCAACACGACATTTTTTTTCACTTTTTTCGACATACTATACTATGTTTTTTTCGACATACTATACTATATTTTTTTCACTTTTTTCGACATACTATGATTTTTTTTCGACATACTATACTAAGACATGTTTTTAACTGTTTTCGACATACTATACTATGACTTTTTTTGGACATACTATGATGTTTTTTCGGCATACTATACTATTACATTTTTTTTACTTTTTTCGACATGCTATACTATGACTTTTTTTCGACATACTATACTATGATGTTTTTTCGACATACTTATATACTATAACTTTTTTTTCCAAAATTTTTCGACATGCTATACTATGACTTATTTTCGACATACTATAACTTTTTTTCGACATACTATACTATGACTTTTTTTTACAAAATTTTTCGACATAATATACTATGAATTTTTTTCGACATGCTATACTGACTTTTTTTTGACATGCTATACTATGACTTTTTTTTAACATACTATACTATGACTTTTTTTCGACATACTATACTATAACTTGTTTTTTACAAAATTTTTCGACATACTATACTATGACTTTTTTCGACATACTATACTATGACTTTTTTTTTCACTTTTTTCGACATACTATACTATGTTTTTTTCGACATACTTTACTATATTTTTTTCACTTTTTTCGACATACTATGATGTTTTTTTGGACATACTATACTATGACGTTTTTAACTGTTTTCGACATACTATACTATGACTTTTTTTGGACATACTATGATGTTTTTTCGGCATACTATACTATTACATTTTTTTAACTTTTTTCGACATGCTATACTATGACTTTTTTTTCGACATACTATACTATGACTTTTTCGACATACTATGCCATGACTTTTTTTCAACATCCTATACTATGACATTTTTTTTTTGCAACATTTTTCGACATACTATACTATGACTTTTTTCGACATACTATACTATGACTTGTTTTTTACAAAATTTTTCGACATACTATACTATGACTTTTTTTCGACATACTGTAGTATGACTTTTTTTCGACATACTATACTATGACTCTTTTACAAAAAATTTCGACATGCTATACTATTACATTTTTTTTTTAGCTTTTTTCGACATACTATACTATTACATTTTTTTTCACTTTTTTCGACATACTATACTATGACATTTCTTTCCAAAATGTTTCGACATGCTATACTATGATGTTTTTTCGTCATACTATACTATGACTTTTTTTCCAAAATGTTTCGACATGCTATACTATGTTTTTTCGTCATACTATACTATGACTTTTTTTCCAAAATTTTTCGACATGCTATACTATGACTTTTTTTCGACATACTATACTATGACTTTTTTTTCCAAAATTTTTCAACATGCTATACTGTGACTTTTTTTCGTCATACTATACTATGACTTTTTTTTACAATTTTTCGACATACTATACTATGACTTTTTTTCGACATACTATAGTATGACTTTTTAAAAAAAAAAAATTTCGACATACTATACTACGACTTTTTTTGACAAACTATACTATGACTTTTTCGACATGCTATACTATGACTTTTTTTCGACATACAATACTATGACTTTTTTTCGACATACAATACTATGACTTTTTTTCGACATAATATACTATGACTTGTTTACAAAATATTTCGACATACTATACTATGACTCTTTTTACAAATTTTTCAACATGCTATACTATGACTTTTTTCTTCATACTATACTATGACCTTTTTTTACAACATTTTTCGACATACTATACTATGACTTTTTAAAAAAAAAATTCGACATAGCATACCATGACTCTTTTTACAAAATTTTTCGACATGGTATACTATGACTTTTTTAGACATACTATACTATGACTTTTTTTACAACATTTTTTGACATACTATACTATGACTTTTTTCGTCATACTATACTATGACTTTTTTTTACAAAATTTTTCGACAAACTATACTATGACTTTTTCGACATGCTATACTATGACTTTTTTTCGACATACAATACTATGACTTTTTTTCGACATACAATACTATGACTTTTTTTCGACATAATATACTATGACTTGTTTACAAAATATTTCGACATACTATACTATGACTCTTTTTACAAATTTTTCAACATGCTATACTATGACTTTTTTCTTCATACTATACTATGACCTTTTTTTACAACATTTTTCGACATACTATACTATGACTTTTTAAAAAAAAAATTCGACATAGCATACCATGACTCTTTTTACAAAATTTTTCGACATGGTATACTATGACTTTTTTAGACATACTATACTATGACTTTTTTTACAACATTTTTTGACATACTATACTATGACTTTTTTCGTCATACTATACTATGACTTTTTTTTACAAAATTTTTCGACATACTATACTATGACTCTTTATTTACAAAATTTTTCGACATACTATACTATGACTTTTTTTTACAAAATTTTTCGACATACTATACTATGACTTTTTTTCGACACTATGACTTTTTTTATACAAAATTTTTCGACATACTATACTATGACTCTTTATTTACAAAATTTTTCGACATACTATACTATGACTTTTTTTTACAAAATTTTTCGACATACTATACTATGACTTTCTTTCGACATACTATACTATGACATTTTTTTACAACATTTTTCGACATACTATGCCATGACTTTTTTTTCACTTTTTTTGACATACTATACTATGACATTTCTTTCCCAAATTTTTCGACATACTATACTATGACTTTTTTTTCGACATACTATACTATGACTTTTTTTTGACATATACTATGACTTTTTTTCGACATGCTATACTATGACTTTTTTTCAACATAAATGACTGACTATTTTTGACATACTATACTATGACTTTTTTTTTGACATACTATACTATGACTTTTTTTCGACATACTATACTATGACTTTTTTTTTTTTAAATTTCCACATGCTTTACTATGACTTTTTTCGACATACTATAGTATGACGTTTTTGCAAAAAATTTCGACATACTATGACTTTTTTCGGCCAAAAAATTCGACATACTATTCTATGACTTCTTTTTGCAAAAAATTGACATACTATACTATGACTTTTTTTACAAAATTTGACTTACTATACTATGACTTTTTTTTACAAAATATTTCGACATAGCATACTATGACTCTTTACAAAATTTTTCGACATGGTATACTATGACTTTTTTAGACATATTATACTATGACTTTTTTTACAACATTTTTTAACATACTATACTTTGACTTTTTTTGACAAAATATTTCAACATACTATCCTATGACTTTTTTTTCGACATACTATACTATGAGTTTTTTCAAAATTTTTCGACATACTATACCATGACTTTTTTTCGACATACTATACTATGACTTTTTTTTTTTTAAATTTCCACATGCTTTACTATGACTTTTTTCGACATACTATAGTATGACGTTTTTGCAAAAAATTTCGACATACTATGACTTTTTTCGCCCAAAAAATTCGACATACTATTCTATGACTTCTTTTTGCAAAAAATTGACATACTATACTATGACTTTTTTTACAAAATTTGACTTACTATACTATGACTTTTTTTTACAAAATATTTCGACATAGCATACTATGACTCTTTACAAAATTTTTCGACATGGTATACTATGACTTTTTTAGACATACTATACTATGACTTTTTTTACAACATTTTTTAACATACTATACTTTGACTTTTTTTGACAAAATATTTCAACATACTATCCTATGACTTTTTTTTCGACATACTATACTATGAGTTTTTTCAAAATTTTTCGACATACTATACCATGACTTTTTTTCGACATACTATACTATGACTTTTTTTACAACATTTTTCGATATACTATACCATGACTTTTTTTCGACACTACTATGACTTTTTTTATACAAAATGTTTAGACATAATATACTATGACTCTTTTTTTACAAAATTTTTCGAAATACTATACTATCACTTTTTCGAAATACTTATGCCATGAATTTTTTTCGACACACTATACTATGACTTTTTTTTTACAACATTTTTCGACATACTATACCATCACCTTTTTTCGAATTACTATGACTTTTTTTTCGACATACTATGACTTTTTTTTAAAAACAAATTTTGACATACTATACTATGAATTGTTTTTTACAACATTTTTCAACATATTATACAATAACTTTTTTTCGACATACTGTATTATGACTTTTTTTCGACATACTGGAGTATGACTTTTTTTAAAAAACAATTCTACTTACTATACTATGACACTTTTTACAAAGGTTTTCGACATGCTATACTATGACTTTTTTTACAAAATGTTTCGAGATACTATGCTATGACTTTTCTTTACAAAATATTTCGACATACTATACTATGACTTTTTTTTACAAAATATTTCGACATACTATACTAAGACTTTTTTTGAACATACTATTCTCTGAATTTTTTTCAAAATATTATACTTTGACATTTTTTTCAACATACTATTCTATTACTTTTTTTTGACATACTATGCTGTGACTTTCTTTTTCGAAATACTATACTATGAATTTTTTCAACACATGACATTTTTTTTCACTTTTTTCGACATACTATACTATGTTTTTTTCGACATACTATACTATATTTTTTTCACTTTTTTCGACATACTATGATTTTTTTTCGACATACTATACTAAGACATGTTTTTAACTGTTTTCGACATACTATACTATGACTTTTTTTGGACATACTATGATGTTTTTTCGGCATACTATACTATTACATTTTTTTTACTTTTTTCGACATGCTATACTATGATGTTTTTTCGACATACTATACTATAACTTTTTTTTTACAAAATTTTTCGACATACTATACTATGACTTTTTTCGACATACTATACTATGACTTTTTTTTCCAAAATTTTTCAACATGCTATACTGTGACTTTTTTTCGTCATACTATACTATGACTTTTTTTTTGACATACTATACTATGACTTTTTTTTTGACATACTATACTATGACTTTTTTTCGACATACTATACTATGACTTTTTTTTTTTTAAATTTCCACATGCTTTACTATGACTTTTTTCGACATACTATAGTATGACGTTTTTGCAAAAAATTTCGACATACTATGACTTTTTTCGCCCAAAAAATTCGACATACTATTCTATGACTTCTTTTTGCAAAAAATTGACATACTATACTATGTCTTTTTTTACAAAATTTGACTTACTATACTATGACTTTTTTTTACAAAATATTTCGACATAGCATACTATGACTCTTTACAAAATTTTTCGACATGGTATACTATGACTTTTTTAGACATACTATACTATGACTTTTTTTACAACATTTTTTAACATACTATACTTTGACTTTTTTTGACAAAATATTTCAACATACTATCCTATGACTTTTTTTTCGACATACTATACTATGAGTTTTTTCAAAATTTTTCGACATACTATACCATGACTTTTTTTCGACATACTATACTATGACTTTTTTTTTTTTAAATTTCCACATGCTTTACTATGACTTTTTTCGACATACTATAGTATGACGTTTTTGCAAAAAATTTCGACATACTATGACTTTTTTCGCCCAAAAAATTCGACATACTATTCTATGACTTCTTTTTGCAAAAAATTGACATACTATACTATGACTTTTTTTACAAAATTTGACTTACTATACTATGACTTTTTTTTACAAAATATTTCGACATAGCATACTATGACTCTTTACAAAATTTTTCGACATGGTATACTATGACTTTTAGACATACTATACTATGACTTTTTTTACAACATTTTTTAACATACTATACTTTGACTTTTTTTGACAAAATATTTCAACATACTATCCTATGACTTTTTTTTCGACATACTATACTATGAGTTTTTTCAAAATTTTTCGACATACTATACCATGACTTTTTTTCGACATACTATACTATGACTTTTTTTACAACATTTTTCGATATACTATACCATGACTTTTTTTCGACACTACTATGACTTTTTTTATACAAAATGTTTAGACATAATATACTATGACTCTTTTTTTACAAAATTTTTCGAAATACTATACTATCACTTTTTCGAAATACTTATGCCATGAATTTTTTTCGACACACTATACTATGACTTTTTTTTTACAACATTTTTCGACATACTATACCATCACCTTTTTTCGAATTACTATGACTTTTTTTTCGACATACTATGACTTTTTTTTAAAAACAAATTTTGACATACTATACTATGAATTGTTTTTTACAACATTTTTCAACATATTATACAATAACTTTTTTTCGACATACTGTATTATGACTTTTTTTCGACATACTGGAGTATGACTTTTTTTAAAAAACAATTCTACTTACTATACTATGACACTTTTTACAAAGGTTTTCGACATGCTATACTATGACTTTTTTTACAAAATGTTTCGAGATACTATGCTATGACTTTTCTTTACAAAATATTTCGACATACTATACTATGACTTTTTTTTACAAAATATTTCGACATACTATACTAAGACTTTTTTTGAACATACTATTCTCTGAATTTTTTTCAAAATATTATACTTTGACATTTTTTTCAACATACTATTCTATTACTTTTTTTTGACATACTATGCTGTGACTTTCTTTTTCGAAATACTATACTATGAATTTTTTCAACACATGACATTTTTTTTCACTTTTTTCGACATACTATACTATGTTTTTTTCGACATACTATACTATATTTTTTTCACTTTTTTCGACATACTATGATTTTTTTTCGACATACTATACTAAGACATGTTTTTGACTGTTTTCGACATACTATACTATGACTTTTTTTGGACATACTATGATGTTTTTTCGGCATACTATACTATTACATTTTTTTTACTTTTTTCGACATGCTATACTATGATGTTTTTTCGACATACTATACTATAACTTTTTTTTTACAAAATTTTTCGACATACTATACTATGACTTTTTTCGACATACTATACTATGACTTTTTTTTTCACTTTTTTCGACATACTATACTATGTTTTTTTCGACATACTTTACTATATTTTTTTCACTTTTTTCGACATACTATGATGTTTTTTTGGACATACTATACTATGACGTTTTTAACTGTTTTCGACATACTATACTATGACTTTTTTTGGACATACTATGATGTTTTTTCGGCATACTATACTATCACATTTTTTTAACTTTTTTCGACATGCTATACTATGACTTTTTTTACAAAATGTTTCGAGATACTATGCTATGACTTTTCTTTACAAAATATTTCGACATACTATACTATGACTTTTTTTTACAAAATATTTCGACATACTATACTAAGACTTTTTTTTCGACATACTATACTATGACTTTTTTTTGACATATACTATGACTTTTTTTCGACATAAATGACTGACTATTTTTGACATACTATGCTATGACTTTTTTTTTGACATACTATACTATGACTTTTTTTCGACATACTATACTATGACTTTTTTTTACAAAATTTTTCGTCATACTATACTATGACTTTTTTTTCGCCAAAAATTACAACTTACTATACTATGACTTTTTGGCAAAAAATTTCGACATACTATACTATGACTTTTTTTTGTCATACTATACTATGACTTTTTTTTACAAAATTTTTCGACATACTATACTATGACTTTTTTTCCGCTAAAAATTACAACTTACTATACTATGACTCTTTTTTCATACTATACTATGACTTTTTTTTTGTCATACTATACCATGAATTTTTTTTCAAAAAAATTTCGACATACTATACTATGACTTTTTTTTGCAAAAAATTTCGACATACTAAACTATAACTTTTTTTTGTCATACTATACTATGAATTTTTTTTCAAAAAAATTCGACATACTATACTCTGACTTTTTTTTGCAAAAAATTTCGACATACTATACTATGACTTTTTTGTCATACTATACTATGAACTTTTTTTTCAAAAAAATTCGACATACTATACTATGACTATTTTTTACAAAATATTTCGACATACTATACTATGACTTTTTTTTGCAAAAATTTTCGACATACTATACTATGACTTTTTTTTACAAAATATTTCGACATACTATACTATGACTCTTTTTACAAATTTTTCGACATACTATACTATGACTTTTTTTTGTCATACTATACTATGACTTTTTTTTACAAAATTTTTCGACATACTATACTATGACTTTTTTTCGACATACTGTACTATAACTTTTTTGCAAAATTTTTCGACATACTATAATATGACTTTTTTTCGACATACTATACTATGACTTTTTTTCGACATACTATACTATGACTTTTTTTTGCAAAAAATTTCTTCATACTATACTATGACTTTTTTTTACAAAATCTTTCGACATACTATACTATGAATTTTTTATGTCATACTATACTATGACTTTTTTTTACAAAATTTTTCGACATACTATACTATGACTTTTTTTTACAATTTTTTTCGACATACTATACTATGACTTTTTTTCCGCCAAAAATTACAACTTACTATACTATGACTTTTTTTGCCAAAAATTTCGACATACTATACTATGACTTCTTATCGACATACTATACTATGACTTTTTTTGCAAAAAATTCCGACATACTATACTATGACTTTTTTTCCGCCAAAAATTAGAACTTACTATACTATGACTTTTTTTGCAAAAAATTTCAACATACAATACTATGACTTTTTCGACATACTATACAATGACTTTTATTCGACATCCTATACTATGCCTTTTTTTCAACATACTATACTATGACTTTTTCTTAACATACTATACTATGACTTTTTTTCAACATACTATACTATGACTTTTTCGACATACTATACCATGACTTTTTTTCGACATCCTATGACTTTTTTTTACAAAATTTTTCGTCATACTATACTATGACTTTTTTTTCGCCAAAAATTACAACTTACTATACTATGACTTTTTGGCAAAAAATTTCGACATACTATACTATGACTTTTTTTTGTCATACTATACTATGACTTTTTTTTACAAAATTTTTCGACATACTATACTATGACTTTTTTTCCGCTTAAAATTACAACTTACTGTACTATGACTCTTTTTTCATACTATACTATGACTTTTTTTTTGTCATACTATACTATGAATTTTTTTTCAAAAAAATTCGACATACTATACTCTGACTTTTTTTTGCAAAAAATTTCGACATACTATACTATGACTATTTTTTACAAAATATTTCGACATACTATACTATGACTTTTTTGTCATACTATACTATGAACTTTTTTTTCAAAAAAATTCGACATACTATACTATGACTATTTTTTACAAAATATTTCGACATACTATACTATGACTTTTTTTTGCAAAAATTTTCGACATACTATACTATGACTTTTTTTCGACATACTGTACTATGACTTTTTTGCAAAATTTTTCGACATACTATAATATGACTTTTTTTCGACATACTATACTATGACTTTTTTTCGACATACTATACTATGACTTTTTTTTACAATTTTTTTCGACATACTATACTATGACTTTTTTTTACAATTTTTTTCGACATACTATACTATGACTTTTTTTCCGCCAAAAATTACAACTTACTATACTATGACTTTTTTTGCCAAAAATTTCGACATACTATACTATGACTTTTTTTTACAATTTTTTTCGACATACTATACTATGACTTTTTTTCCGCCAAAAATTAGAACTTACTATACTATGACTTTTTTTGCAAAAAATTTCAACATACAATACTATGACTTTTTCGACATACTATACAATGACTTTTATTCGACATCCTATACTATGCCTTTTTTTCAACATACTATACTATGACTTTTTCTTAACATACTATACTATGACTTTTTTCAACATACTATACTATGACTTTTTCGACATACTATACCATGACTTTTTTTCGACATACTATGACTTTTTTTTACAAAATTTTTCGTCATACTATACTATGACTTTTTTTTCGCCAAAAATTACAACTTACTATACTATGACTTTTTGGCAAAAAATTTCGACATACTATACTATGACTTTTTTTTGTCATACTATACTATGACTTTTTTTTACAAAATTTTTCGACATACTATACTATGACTTTTTTTCCGCTTAAAATTACAACTTACTATACTATGACTCTTTTTTCATACTATACTATGACTTTTTTTTTTTCATACTATACTATGAATTTTTTTTCAAAAAAATTCGACATACTATACTCTGACTTTTTTTTGCAAAAAATTTCGACATACTATACTATGACTATTTTTTACAAAATATTTCGACATACTATACTATGACTTTTTTGTCATACTATACTATGAACTTTTTTTTCAAAAAAATTCGACATACTATACTATGACTATTTTTTACAAAATATTTCAACATACTATACTATGACTTTTTTTTGCAAAAATTTTCGACATACTATACTGACTTTTTTTTACAAAATATTTCGACATACTATACTATGACTCTTTTTACAAATTTTTCGACATACTATACTATGACTTTTTTGTCATACTATACTATGACTTTTTTTTACAAAATTTTTCGACATACTATACTATGACTTTTTTTCGACATACTCTACTATGACTTTTTTGCAAAATTTTTCGACATACTATAATATGACTTTTTTTCGACATACTATACTATGACTTTTTTTCGACATACTATACTATGACTTTTTTTTGAAAAAAATTTCTTCATACTATACTATGACTTTTTTTTACAAAATCTTTCGACATACTATACTATGACTTTTTTATGTCATACTATGCTATGACTTTTTTTTACAAAATTTTTCGACATACTATACTATGACTTTTTTTTACAATTTTTTTCGACATACTATACTATGACTTTTTTTCCGCCAAAAATTACAACTTACTATACTATGACTTTTTTTGCCAAAAATTTCGACATACTATACTATGACTTTTTTTACAATTTTTTTCGACATACTATACTATGACTTTTTTTCCGCCAAAAATTAGAACTTACTATACTATGACTTTTTTTGCAAAAAATTTCAACATACAATACTATGACTTTTTCGACATACTATACAATGACTTTTATTCGACATCCTATACTATGCCTTTTTTTCAACATACTATACTATGACTTTTTCTTAACATACTATACTATGACTTTTTTTCAACATACTATACTATGACTTTTTCGACATACTATACCATGACTTTTTTTCGACATACTATGACTTTTTTTTACAAAATTTTTCGTCATACTATACTATGACTTTTTTTTCGCCAAAAATTACAACTTAATATACTATAACTTTTTGGCAAAAAATTTCGACATACTATACTATGACTTTTTTTTGTCATACTATACTATGACTTTTTTTTACAAAATTTTTCGACATACTATACTATGACTTTTTTTCCGCTTAAAATTACAACTTACTATAGTATGACTCTTTTTTCATACTATACTATGACTTTTTTTTTGTCATACTATACTATGAATTTTTTTTCAAAAAAATTCGACATACTATACTCTGACTTTTTTTTGCAAAAAATTTCGACATACTATACTATGACTATTTTTTACAAAATATTTCGACATACTATAGTATGACTTTTTTGTCATACTATACTATGAACTTTTTTTTCAAAAAAATTCGACATACTATACTATGACTATTTTTTACAAAATATTTCGACATACTATACTATGACTTTTTTTTGCAAAAATTTTCGACATACTATACTATGACTTTTTTGTCATACTATACTATGACTTTTTTTTACAAAATTTTTCGACATACTATACTATGACTTTTTTTCGACATACTGTACTATGACTTTGTTGCAAAATTTTTCGACATACTATAATATGACTTTTTTTCGACATACTATACTATGACTTTTTTTCGACATACTATACTATGACTTTTTTTTGAAAAAAATTTCTTCATACTATACTATGACTTTTTTTTACAAAATCTTTCGACATACTATACTATGACTTTTTTATGTCATACTATGCTATGACTTTTTTTTACAATTTTTTTCGACATACTATACTATGACTTTTTTTCCGCCAAAAATTACAACTTACTATACTATGACTTTTTGGCAAAAAATTTCGACATACTATACTATGACTTTTTTTTGTCATACTATACTATGACTTTTTTTTACAAAATTTTTCGACATACTATACTATGACTTTTTTTCCGCTTAAAATTACAACTTACTATACTATGACTCTTTTTTCATACTATACTATGACTTTTTTTTTTTCATACTATACTATGAATTTTTTTTCAAAAAAATTCGACATACTATACTCTGACTTTTTTTTGCAAAAAATTTCGACATACTATACTATGACTATTTTTTACAAAATATTTCGACATACTATACTATGACTTTTTTGTCATACTATACTATGAACTTTTTTTTCAAAAAAATTCGACATACTATACTATGACTATTTTTTACAAAATATTTCAACATACTATACTATGACTTTTTTTTGCAAAAATTTTCGACATACTATACTGACTTTTTTTTACAAAATATTTCGACATACTATACTATGACTCTTTTTACAAATTTTTCGACATACTATACTATGACTTTTTTGTCATACTATACTATGACTTTTTTTTACAAAATTTTTCGACATACTATACTATGACTTTTTTTCGACATACTCTACTATGACTTTTTTGCAAAATTTTTCGACATACTATAATATGACTTTTTTTCGACATACTATACTATGACTTTTTTTCGACATACTATACTATGACTTTTTTTTGAAAAAAATTTCTTCATACTATACTATGACTTTTTTTTACAAAATCTTTCGACATACTATACTATGACTTTTTTATGTCATACTATGCTATGACTTTTTTTTACAAAATTTTTCGACATACTATACTATGACTTTTTTTTACAATTTTTTTCGACATACTATACTATGACTTTTTTTCCGCCAAAAATTACAACTTACTATACTATGACTTTTTTTGCCAAAAATTTCGACATACTATACTATGACTTTTTTTACAATTTTTTTCGACATACTATACTATGACTTTTTTTCCGCCAAAAATTAGAACTTACTATACTATGACTTTTTTTGCAAAAAATTTCAACATACAATACTATGACTTTTTCGACATACTATACAATGACTTTTATTCGACATCCTATACTATGCCTTTTTTTCAACATACTATACTATGACTTTTTCTTAACATACTATACTATGACTTTTTTTCAACATACTATACTATGACTTTTTCGACATACTATACCATGACTTTTTTTCGACATACTATGACTTTTTTTTACAAAATTTTTCGTCATACTATACTATGACTTTTTTTTCGCCAAAAATTACAACTTAATATACTATAACTTTTTGGCAAAAAATTTCGACATACTATACTATGACTTTTTTTTGTCATACTATACTATGACTTTTTTTTACAAAATTTTTCGACATACTATACTATGACTTTTTTTCCGCTTAAAATTACAACTTACTATACTATGACTCTTTTTTCATACTATACTATGACTTTTTTTTTGTCATACTATACTATGAATTTTTTTTCAAAAAAATTCGACATACTATACTCTGACTTTTTTTTGCAAAAAATTTCGACATACTATACTATGACTATTTTTTACAAAATATTTCGACATACTATAGTATGACTTTTTTGTCATACTATACTATGAACTTTTTTTTCAAAAAAATTCGACATACTATACTATGACTATTTTTTACAAAATATTTCGACATACTATACTATGACTTTTTTTTGCAAAAATTTTCGACATACTATACTATGACTTTTTTGTCATACTATACTATGACTTTTTTTTACAAAATTTTTCGACATACTATACTATGACTTTTTTTCGACATACTGTACTATGACTTTGTTGCAAAATTTTTCGACATACTATAATATGACTTTTTTTCGACATACTATACTATGACTTTTTTTCGACATACTATACTATGACTTTTTTTTGAAAAAAATTTCTTCATACTATACTATGACTTTTTTTTACAAAATCTTTCGACATACTATACTATGACTTTTTTATGTCATACTATGCTATGACTTTTTTTTACAATTTTTTTCGACATACTATACTATGACTTTTTTTCCGCCAAAAATTACAACTTACTATACTATGACTTTTTTTGCCAAAAATTTCGACATACTATACTATGACTTCTTATCGACATACTATACTATGACTTTTTTTGCAAAAAATTCCGACATACTATACTATGACTTTTTTTCCGCCAAAAATTAGAACTTACTATACTATGACTTTTTTTCCGCTAAAAATTACAACTTACTATACTATGACTCTTTTTTCATACTATACTATGACTTTTTTTTTGTCATACTATACTATGAATTTTTTTTCAAAAAAATTCGACATACTATACTCTGACTTTTTTTTGCCAAAAATTCCGACATACTATACTATGACTATTTTTTACAAAATATTTCGACATACTATACTATGACTTTTTTGTCATACTATACGATGAACTTTTTTTTCAAAAAAATTCGACATACTATACTATGACTATTTTTTACAAAATATTTCGACATAATATACTATGACTTTTTTTTGCAAAAATTTTCGACATACTATACTATGACTTTTTTTTACAAAATATTTCGACATACTATACTATGACTCTTTTTACAAATTTTTCGACATACTATACTATGACTTTTTTTTGTCATACTGTACTATGACTTTTTTTTGCAAAAATTTTCGACATACTATACTATGACTTTTTTTTACAAAATATTTCGACATACTATACTATGACTTTTTTTCGACATACTATACTATGAGTTTTTTTTGCAAAAAATTTCGACATACTAAAGTAGGACTTTTTTACAAAATTTTTCGACATACTATACTATGACTTTTTACCCGCCAAAAATTACGACTTACTATACTATAACTTTTTTGGCCAAAAATTTCGAGATACCATACTATGACTTTTTTTTGCAAAAAATTTCGACATACTATACTATGACTATTTTTTACAAAATATTTCGACATACTATACTATGACTTTTTTTTGCAAAAATTTTCGACATACTATACTATGACTTTTTTTTACAAAATATTTCGACATACTATACTATGACTTTTTTTCGACATACTATACTATGACTTTTTTTTGTCATACTATACTATGACTTTTTTTTTACAAAATTTTTCGACATACTATACTATGACTTTTTACCCGCCAAAAATTACAACTTACTATACTATGACTTTTTTGGCCAAAAATTTCGAGATACCATACTATGACTTTTTTTTGCAAAAAATTTCGACATACTAAAGTAGGACTTTTTTTTACAAAATTTTTCGACATACTATACTATGACTTTTTACCCGCCAAAAATTACAACTTACTATACTATGACTTTTTTGGCCAAAAATTTCGAGATACCATACTATGACTTTTTTTTGCAAAAAATTTCGACATACTATACTATGACTATTTTTTACAAAATATTTCGACATACTATACTATGACTATTTTTTACAAAATATTTCGACATACTATACTATGACTTTTTTTTGCAAAAATTTTCGACATACTATACTATGACTTTTTTTTGCAAAAAATTTCGACATACTAAAGTAGGACTTTTTTTACAAAATTTTTCGACATACTATACTATGACTTTTTACCCGCCAAAAATTACAACTTACTATACTATGACTTTTTTGGCCAAAAATTTCGACATACCACACTATGACTTTTTTTTGCAAAAAATTTCGACATACTATACTATGACTATTTTTTACAAAATATTTCGACATACTATACTATGACTTTTTTTCGACATACTATGACTTTTTTTTGTCATACTATACTATGAATTTTTTTTTACAAAATTTTTCGACATACTATGACTTTTTTTCGACATACTATACTATGACTTTTTTTCGACATACTATGACTTTTTTTTGCACAAAATTTCGACATACTATACAATGACTTTTTTTTACAAAATCTTTCGACATACTGTACTATGACTTTTTTATGTCATACTATACTATGACTTTTTTTTACAATTTTTTTCGACATACTATACTATGACTTTTTTTCCGCCAAAAATTACAACTTACTAGACTATGACTTTTTTTGCAAAAAATTTCGACATACTATACTATTACTTCTTATCGACATACTATACTATGACTTTTTTTTACAATTTCTTTCGACATACTATACTATGACTTTTTTTTACAAAATATTTCGACATACTTTACTATGACTTTTTTTCGACATACTATACTATGACTTTTTTTTACAAAATATTTCGACATACTATACTATGACTTTTTTTCGACATACTATACTATGACTTTTTTTTGCAAAAAATTTCAACATACTAAAGTAGGACTTTTTTTACAAAATTTTTCGACATACTATACTATGACTTTTTACCCGCCAAAAATTACAACTTACTATACTATGACTTTTTTTGCAAAAAATTTCGAGATACCATACTATGACTTTTTTTTGCAAAAAATTTCGACATACTATACTATGACTATTTTTTACAAAATATTTCGAAATACTATACTATGACTTTTTTTTGCAAAAATTTTCGACATACTATACTATGACTTTTTTTTACAAAATATTTCGACATACTATACTATGACTTTTTTTCGACATACTATTCTATGACTTTTTTTTACAAAATATTTCGACATACTATACTATGACTTTTTTTCGACATACTATACTATGACTTTTTTTTGCAAAAAATTTCGACATACTAAAGTAGGACTTTTTTTACAAAATTTTTCGACATACTATACTATGACTTTTTACCCGCCAAAAATTACAACTTACTATACTATGACTGTTTTGGCCAAAAATTTCGAGATACCATACTATGACTTTTTTTTGCAAAAAATTTCGACATACTATACTATGACTATTTTTTACAAAATATTTCGACATACTATACTATGACTTTTTTTTGCAAAAATTTTCGACATACTATACTATGACTTTTTTTTGCAAAAAATTTCGACATACTAAAGTAGGACTTTTTTTACAAAATTTTTCGACATACTATACTATGACTTTTTACCCGCCAAACATTACAACTTACTATACTATGACTTTTTTGGCCAAAAATTTCGACATACCATACTATGACTTTTTTTTGCAAAAAATTTCGACATACTATACTATGACTATTTTTTACAAAATATTTCGACATACTATACTATGACTTTTTTTCGACATACTATACTATGACTTTTTTTTGTCATACTATACTATGACTTTTTTTTTACAAAATTTTTCGACATACTATGACTTTTTTTCGACATACTATACTATGACTTTTTTTCGACATACTATGACTTTTTTTTGCACAAAATTTCGACATACTATACAATGACTTTTTGTTACAAAATCTTTCGACATACTGTACTATGACTTTTTTTATGTCATACTATACTATGACTTCATTTGCAAAAAAATTCGACATACTATACTATGACTTCTTATCGACATACTATACTATGACTTTTTTTTACAATTTTTTTCGACATACTATACTATGACTTTTTTTCCGCCAAAAATTACAACTTACTAGACTGACTTTTTCTGCAAAAAATTTCGACATACTATACTATTACTTCTTATCGACATACTATACTATGACTTTTTTTTACAATTTCTTTCGACATACTATACTATGACTTTTTTTCGACATACTATACTATGACCTTTTTTTACAAAATATTTCGACATACTATACTATGACTTTTTTTCGACATACTATACTATGACTTTTTTTTGCAAAAAATTTCGACATACTAAAGTAGGACTTTTTTTACAAAATTTTTCGACATACTATACTATGACTTTTTACCCGCCAAAAATTACAACTTACTATACTATGACTTTTTTTGCAAAAAATTTCGAGATACCATACTATGACTTTTTTTTGCAAAAAATTTCGACATACTATACTATGACTATTTTTTACAAAATATTTCGAAATACTATACTATGACTTTTTTTTGCAAAAATTTTCGACATACTATACTATGACTTTTTTTTACAAAATATTTCGACATACTATACTATGACTTTTTTTCGACATACTATTCTATGACTTTTTTTTACAAAATATTTCGACATACTATACTATGACTTTTTTTCGACATACTATACTATGACTTTTTTTTGCAAAAAATTTCGACATACTAAAGTAGGACTTTTTTTACAAAATTTTTCGACATACTATACTATGACTTTTTACCCGCCAAAAATTACAACTTACTATACTATGACTGTTTTGGCCAAAAATTTCGAGATACCATACTATGACTTTTTTTTGCAAAAATTTTCGATATATTATACTATGACTTTTTTTTGCAAAAAATTTCGACATACTAAAGTAGGACTTTTTTTACAAAATTTTTCGACATACTATACTATGACTTTTTACCCGCCAAACATTACAACTTACTATACTATGACTTTTTTGGCCAAAAATTTCGACATACCATACTATGACTTTTTTTTGCAAAAAATTTCGACATACTATACTATGACTATTTTTTACAAAATATTTCGACATACTATACTATGACTTTTTTCGACATACTATACAATGACTTTTTTTTGTCATACTATACTATGACTTTTTTTTTACAAAATTTTTCGACATACTATGACTTTTTTTCGACATACTATACTATGACTTTTTTTCGACATACTATGACTTTTTTTTGCACAAAATTTCGACATACTATACAATGACTTTTTTTTACAAAATCTTTCGACATACTGTACTATGACTTTTTTTATGTCATACTATGCTATGACTTCATTTGCAAAAAAATTCGACATACTATACTATGACTTCTTATCGACATACTATACTATGACTTTTTTTTACAATTTTTTTCGACATACTATACTATGACTTTTTTTCCGCCAAAAATTACAACTTACTAGACTATGACTTTTTTTGCAAAAAATTTCGACATACTATACTATTACTTCTTATCGACATACTATACTATGACTTTTTTTTACAATTTCTTTCGACATACTATACTATGACTTTTTTTCGACATACTATACTATGACCTTTTTTTACAAAATATTTCGACATACTATACTATGACTTTTTTTCGACATACTATACTATGACTTTTTTTTGCAAAAAATTTCGACATACTAAAGTAGGACTTTTTTTACAAAATTTTTCGACATACTATACTATGACTTTTTACCCGCCAAAAATTACAACTTACTATACTATGACTTTTTTTGCAAAAAATTTCGAGATACCATACTATGACTTTTTTTTGCAAAAAATTTCGACATACTATACTATGACTTTTTTTTGCAAAAAATTTCGACATACTAAAGTAGGACTTTTTTTACAAAATTTTTCGACATACTATACTATGACTATTTTTTACAAAATATTTCGACATACCATACTATGACATTTTTTTGCAAAAAATTTCGACATACTATACTATGACTATTTTTTACAAAATATTTCGACATACTATACTATGACTTTTTTTTGCAAAAATTTTCGACATACTATACTATGACTTTTTTTCGACATACTATACTATGACTTTTTTTTGTCATACTATACCATGACTTTTTTTTTACAAAATTTTTCGACATACTATGACTTTTTTTCGACATACTATACTATGACTTTTTTTCGACATACTATGACTTTTTTTTGCACAAAATTTCGACATACTATACAATGACTTTTTTTTACAAAATCTTTCGACATACTGTACTATGACTTTTTTATGTCATACTATACTATGACTTCATTTGCAAAAAAATTCGACATACTATACTATGACTTTTTTTCGACATACTATACTATGACTTTTTTTTACAATTTTTTTCGACATACTATACTATGACTTTTTTTCCGCCAAAAATTACAACTTACTAGACTATGACTTTTTTTGCAAAAAATTTCGACATACTATACTATTACTTCTTTTTACAATTTCTTTCGACATACTATACTATGACTTTTTTTTACAAAATATTTCGAAATACTATACTATGACTTTTTTTCGACATACTATACTATGACTTTTTTTTACAAAATATTTCGACATACTATACTATGACTTTTTTTCGACATACTATACTATGACTTTTTTTTGCAAAAAATTTCGACATACTAAAGTAGGACTTTTTTTACAAAATTTTTCGACATACTATACTATGACTTTTTACCCGCCAAAAATTACAACTTACTATACTATGACTTTTTTTGCAAAAAATTTCGAGATACCATACTATGACTTTTTTTTGCAAAAAATTGACATACTATACTATGACTATTTTTTACAAAATATTTCGAAATACTATACTATGACTTTTTTTTGCAAAAATTTTCGACATACTATACTATGACTTTTTTTTACAAAATATTTCGACATACTATACTATGACTTTTTTTCGACATACTATTCTATGACTTTTTTTTACAAAATATTTCGACATACTATACTATGACTTTTTTTCGACATACTATACTATGACTTTTTTTTGCAAAAAATTTCGACATACTAAAGTAGGACTTTTTTTACAAAATTTTTCGACATACTATACTATGACTTTTTACCCGCCAAAAATTACAACTTACTATACTATGACTTTTTTGGCCAAAAATTTCAACATACCATACTATGACTTTTTTTTGCAAAAAATTTCGACATACTATACTATGACTATTTTTTACAAAATATTTCGACATACTATACTATGACTTTTTTTCGACATACTATACTATGACTTTTTTTTGTCATACTATACTGACTTTTTTTTTACAAAATTTTTCGACATACTATGACTTTTTTTCGACATACTATACTATGACTTTTTTTCGACATACTACGACTTTTTTTTGCACAAAATTTCGACATACTATACAACGACTTTTTTTTACAAAATCTTTCGACATACTGTACTATGACTTTTTTATGTCATACTATACTATGACTTCATTTGCAAAAAAATTCGACATACTATACTATGACTTTTTTTCGACATACTATACTATGACTTTTTTTTACAATTTTTTTCGACATACTATACTATGACTTTTTTTCCGCCAAAAATTACAACTTACTAGACTATGACTTTTTTTGCCAAAAATTTCGACATACTATACTATTACTTCTTATCGACATACTATACTATGACTTTTTTTTACAATTTCTTTCGACATACTATATTATGACTTTTTTTTACAAAATATTTCGACATACTATACTGACTTTTTTTCGACATACTACACTATGACTTTTTTTTACAAAATATTTCGACATACTATACTATGACTTTTTTTCGACATACTATACTATGACTTTTTTTTGCAAAAAATTTCGACATACTAAAGTAGGACTTTTTTTACAAAATTTTTCGACATACTATACTATGACTTTTTACCCGCCAAAAATTACAACTTACTATACTATGATTTTTTTGCAAAAAATTTCGAGATACCATACTATGACTTTTTTTTGCAAAAAAGTTCGACATACTATACTATGACTATTTTTTACAAAATATTTCGAAATACTATACTATGACTTTTTTTTGCAAAAATTTTCGACATACTATACTATGACTTTTTTTTACAAAATATTTCGACATACTATACTATGACTTTTTTTCGACATACTATTCTATGACTTTTTTTTACAAAATATTTCGACATACTATACCATGACTTTTTTTCGACATACTATACTATGACTTTTTTTTGCAAAAAATTTCGACATACTAAAGTAGGACTTTTTTTACAAAATTTTTCGACATACTATACTATGACTTTTTACCCGCCAAAAATTACAACTTACTATACTATGACTTTTTTGGCCAAAAATTTCGACATACCATACTATGACTTTTTTGCAAAAAATTTCGACATACTATACTATGACTATTTTTTACAAAATATTTCGACATACTATACTATGACTTTTTTTTGCAAAAATTTTCGACATACTATACTATGACTTTTTTTACAAAATATTTCGACATACTATACTATGACTTTTTTTTGTCATACTATACTATGACTTTTTTTTTACAAAATTTTTCGACATACTATGACTTTTTTTCGACATACTATACTATGACTTTTTTTCGACATACTATACTATGACTTCTTATCGACATACTATACTATGACTTTTTTTTACAATTTTTTTCGACATACTATACTATGACTTTTTTTCCGCCAAAAATTACAACTTACTAGACTATGACTTTTTTTGCAAAAAATTTCGACATACTATACTATTACTTCTTATCGACATATTATACTATGACTTTTTTTTGCAAAAAATTTCGACATACTAAAGTAGGACTTTTTTTACAAAATTTTTCGACATACTATACTATGACTTTTTACCCGCCAAAAATTACAACTTACTATACTATGACTTTTTTTGCCAAAAATTTCGACATACCATACTATGACTTTTTTTTGCAAAAAATTTCGACATACTATACTATGACTATTTTTTATAAAATATTTCGACATACTATACTATGACTTTTTTTTGCAAAAATTTTCGACATACTATACTATGACTTTTTTTTACAAAATATTTCGACATACTATACTATGACTTTTTTTCGACATACTATACTATGACTTTTATTTGTCATACTATACTATGACTTTTTTTTACAAAATTTTTCGACATACTATACTATGACTTTTTTTCGACATACTATACTATGACTTTTTTTCGACATACTATACTATGACTTTTTTTTTCAAAAAATTTCGACATACTATACAATGACTTTTTTTTGTCATACTATACTATGACTTTTTTTCGACATACTATACTATGACTTTTTTTCGACATACTATACTATGACTTTTTTTTACAAATTTTTTCGACATACTATACTATGAATTTTTTTCCGCCAAAAATTACAACTTACTATACTATGACTTTTTTTTGCAAAAAATTTCGACATACTATAGTATGAATTTTTTGCTAAAAATTTCGACATACTATACTATGACATTTTTTTGCAAAAAATTCGACATACTATACTATGACTTTTTTTTACAAAATTTTTCGACATATTATACTATCACTTTTTTTCCGCCAAAAATTTCAACTTACTATACTATGACTTTCTTTTACAAATTTTTTCGACATACTATAGTATGACATTTTTTTGCAAAAAATTTCGACATACTATACTATGACTATTTTTTACAAAATATTTCGACATACTATACTATGACTTTTTTTTGCAAAAATTTTCGACATACTATACTATGACTTTTTTACAAAATATTTCGACATACTATACTATGACTTTTTTTCGACATACTATACTATGACTTTTTTTTGCAAAAAATTTCGACATACTAAAGTAGGACTTTTTTTACAAAATTTTTCGACATACTATACTATGACTTTTTACCCGCCAAAAATTACAACTTACTATACTATGACTTTTTTTGCAAAAAATTTCGAGATACCATACTATGACTTTTTTTTGCAAAAAATTTCGACATACTATACTATGACTTCATTTGCAAAAAAATTCGACATACTATACTATGACTTTTTTTTACAAAATTTTTCGACATATTATACTATCACTTTTTTTCCGCCAAAAATTGCAACTTACTATACTATGACTTTCTTTTACAAATTTTTTCGACATACTATAGTATGACATTTTTTTGCAAAAAATTTCGACATACTATACTATGACTATTTTTTACAAAATATTTCGACATACTATACTATGACTTTTTTTTGCAAAAATTTTCGACATACTATACTATGACTTTTTTACAAAATATTTCGACATACTATACTATGACTTTTTTTCGACATACTATACTATGACTTTTTTTTGCAAAAAATTTCGACATACTAAAGTAGGACTTTTTTTACAAAATTTTTCGACATACTATACTATGACTTTTTACCCGCCAAAAATTACAACTTACTATACTATGACTTTTTTTGCAAAAAATTTCGAGATACCATACTATGACTTTTTTTTGCAAAAAATTTCGACATACTATACTATGACTTCATTTGCAAAAAAATTCGACATACTATACTATGACTTCTTATCGACATACTATACTATGACTTTTTTTCCGCCAAAAATTACAACTTACTAGACTATGACTTTTTTTTGCAAAAAATTCTGACATACTATAGTATGACTTTTTTCTTAAAATTTCGACATACTATACTATGACATTTTTTTGCAAAAAATTTCGACATACTATACTATGACTATTTTTTACAAAATATTTCGACATACTATAACATGACTTTTTTTCGACATACTATACTATGACTTTTTTTTGCAAAAAATTTCGACATACTAAAGTAGGACTTTTTTTACAAAATTTTTCGACATACTATACTATGACTTTTTACCTGCCAAAAATTACAACTTACTATACTATGACTTTTTTTGCCAAAAATTTCGACATACCATACTATGACTTTTTTTTGCAAAAATTTTTGACATACTATACTATGACTTTTTTTTACAAAATATTTCGACATACTATACTATTACTTTTTTTCGACATACTATACTATGACTTTTTTTTGTCATACTATACTATGACTTTTTTTTACAAAATTTTTCGACATACTATACTATGACTTTTTTTCGACATACTATACTATGACTTTTTTTCGACATACTATACTATGACTTTTTTTCGACATACTATACTATGACTTTTTTTTACAAATTTTTTCGACATACTATACTATGAATTTTTTTCCGCCAAAAATTACAACTTACTATACTATGACTTTTTTTTGCAAAAAATTTCGACATACTATAGTATGACTTTTTTGCTAAAAATTTCGACATACTATACTATGACATTTTTTTGCAAAAAATTTCGACATACTATACTATGACTTTTTTTTTGTCATACTATACTATGACTTTTTTTTACAAAATTTTTCGACATACTATACTATGACTTTTTTTTCGACATACTATACTATGACTTTTTTGCAAAATTTTTCGACATACTATAATATAACTTTTTTTCGACATACTATACTATGACTTTTTTGACATACTATACTATGAATTTTTTTTGCAAAAAATTTCGACATACTATACTATGACTTTTTTTTACAAAATCTTTCGACATACTATACTATGACTTTTTTTCCGCCAAAAATTACAACTTACTATACTATGACTTTTTTTGCCAAAAATTTCGACATACTATACTATGATTTCTTATCGACATACTATACTATGACTTTTTTTTTACAAAATTTTTCGACATGCTATACTATGACTTTTTACCCGCCAAAAATTACAACTTACTATACTGTCTTTTTTTGCAAAAATTTTCGACATACTATACTATGACTTCTTATCGACATACTATACTATGACTTTTTTTGCAAAAATTTTCGACATACTATACTATGACTTCTTATCGACATACTATACTATGACTTTTTTTTACAAAATATTTCGACATACTATACTATGACTTTTTTTCGACATACTATACTATGACTTTTTTTCGACATACTATACTATGACTTTTTTTCGACATACTATACTATGACTTTTTTTTGCAAAAAATTTCGACATTAAACTATGACTCTTTTTTGTCATACTATACTATGACTTTTTTTTACAAAATTTTTCGACATACTATACTATGACTTTTTACCCGCCAAAAATTACAACTTACTATACTATGACTTTTTTTGCCAAAAATTTCGACATACCATACTATGACTTTTTTTTGCAAAAATTTTCGACATACTATACTATGACTTTTTTTGCAAAAAATTTCGACATAGTATAGTATGACTTTTTATAAAAATTTCGACATACTATAATATGACTTTTTTTCGACATACTATACTATGACTATTTTTTACAAAATACTTCGACATACTATACTATGACTTCTTTTTGCAAAAATTTTCGACATATTATACTATGACTTTTTTTCCGCCAAAAATTGCAACTTACTATACTATGACTTTCTTTTACAAATTCTTTCGACATACTATACTATTACTTCTTTTCCGCCAAAAATTACAACTTACTATACTATGACTTTTTTTGCAAAAAATTTCAACATACAATACTATGACTTTTTTTAGACATGCTATACTATGACTTTATTTCGACATGCTATACTATGACTTTTTTTTACAAAATTTTTCGACATACTATACTATGACTTTTTCGACATACTATACAATGACTTTTATTCGACATACTATATTATGACTTTTTTTCGACATCCTATACTATGACTTTTTCTTACAAAATTGTCATACTATACTATGAATTTTTTTTCCAAAAAATTCGACATACTATACTCTGACTTTTTTTTTAAAAAAAACTTCGACATACTCTACTATGACTATTTTTTACAAAATATTTCGACATAATATACTATGACTTTTTTTTGCAAAAATTTTCGACATACTATACTATGACTTTTTTTTACAAAATATTTCGACATACTATACTATGACTCTTTTTACAAATTTTTCGACATACTATACTATGACTTTTTTTGTCATACTATACTATGACTTTTTGTTACAAAATTTTTCGACATACTATAATATGACTTTTTTTCGACATACTATACTATGACTTTTTTTCGACATACTATACTATGAATTTGTTTTGCAAAAAATTTCGACATACTATACTATGACTTTTTTTTACAAAATCTTTCGACATACTATACTATGACTTCTTATCGACATACTATACTATGACTCTTTTTTACAATTTTTTTCGACATACTATACTATGACTTTTTTTCCTCCAAAAATTACAACTTACTATACTATGACTTTTTTTGCCAAAAATTTCGACATACTATACTATGACTTCTTATCGACATACTATACTATGACTTTTTTTTGTCATACTATACTATGACTTTTTTTTACAAAATTTTTCGACATACTATACTATGACTTTTTACCCGCCAAAAATTACAAATTACTATACTATGACTTTTTTTGCCAAAAATTTCGACATACCATACTATGACTTTTTTTCGCAAAAAATTTCGACATACTATACTATGACTTTTTTTTGTCATACTATACTATGACTTTTTGTTGCAAAAAATTTCGACATACTATACTATGACTCTTTTTACAATTTTTGACATACTACACTATGACTTTTTTTTACAAAATTTTTCGACATACTATACTGACTATTTTTTACAAAATTTTCAACAAACTATACTATGACTTTCTTTCGACATATTATACTATGACTTTTTTGCTAAAAATTTCGACATACTATACTATGACTCTTTTTAGAAATTTTTCGACATGCTTTATTATGACTTTTTTTCGTCATACTACTATACTATGACTTTTTACAACATTTTTCGACATACTATACTATGACTTTTTTCCCGCTAAAAAATTACAACTTAATATACTATGACTTTTTTTTTCAAAAAAAATTCGACATACTATACTATGACTTTTTTTTGCAAAAAATTTCGACATAGTATAGTATGACTTTTTATAAAAATTTCGACATACTATGCTATGACTTTTTTTCGACATACTATACTATGACTTTTTTTTGTCATACTATACTATGACTTTTTTTTACAAAATTTTTCGACATACTATACAATGACTTTTTTTTGTCATACTATACTATGACTTTTTTTCGACATACTATACTATGACTTTTTTTCGACATACTATACTATGACTTTTTTTTACAAATTTTTTCGACATACTATACTATGAATTTTTTTCCGCCAAAAATTACAACTTACTATACTATGACTTTTTTTTGCAAAAAATTTCGACATACTATAGTATGACTTTTTTGCTAAAAATTTCGACATACTATACTATGACATTTTTTTGCAAAAAATTTCGACATACTATACTATGACTTTTTTTTACAAAATTTTTCGACATATTATACTATCACTTTTTTTCCGCCAAAAATTGCAACTTACTATACTATGACTTTCTTTTACAAATTTTTTCGACATACTATAGTATGACTTTTTTGCTAAAAATTTCGACATACTATACTATTACTTCTTATCGACATACTATACTATGACTTTTTTTTACAATTTTTTTCGACATACTATACTATGACTTTTTTTCCGCCAAAAATTACAACTTACTATACTATGACTTTTTTTGCCAAAAATTCTGACATACTATAGTATGACTTTTTTCTTAAAATTTCGACATACTATACTATGACATTTTTTTGCAAAAAATTTCGACATACTATACTATGACTTTTTTTTGCAAAAATTTTCGACATACTATACTATGACTTTTTTTTACAAAATATTTCGACATACTATACCATGACTTTTTTTCGACATACTATACTATGACTTTTTTTTGCAAAAAATTTCGACATACTAAAGTAGGACTTTTTTTACAAAATTTTTCGACATACTATACTATGACTTTTTACCTGCCAAAAATTACAACTTACTATACTATGACTTTTTTTGCCAAAAATTTCGACATACCATACTATGACTTTTTTTTGCAAAAAATTTCGACATACTATACTATGACTTTTTTTTACAAAATATTTCGACATACTATACTATGACTTTTTTTCGACATACTATACTATGACTTTTTTTCGACATACTATACTATGACTTTTTTTTTCAAAAAATTTCGACATACTATACAATGACTTTTTTTTGTCATACTATACTATGACTTTTTTTCGACATACTATACTATGACTTTTTTTCGACATACTATACTATGACTTTTTTTTACAAATTTTTTCGACATACTATACTATGAATTTTTTTCCGCCAAAAATTACAACTTACTATACTATGACTTTTTTTTACAAAAAATTTCGACATACTATACTATGACTTTTTTGCTAAAAATTTCGACATACTATACTATGACATTTTTTTGCAAAAAATTTCGACATACTATACTATGACTTTTTTTTGTCATACTATACTATGAATTTTTTTTACAAAATTTTTCGACATATTATACTATGACTTTTTTTCCGCCAAAAATTGCAACTTACTATACTATGACTTTCTTTTACAAATTTTTTCGACATACTCTACTATGATTTTTTTTTTATCATACTATACTATGACTTTTTTTTACAAATTTTTTCGACATACTATACTATGACTTTTTTTTCGACATACTATACTATGACTTTTTTGCAAAATTTTTCGACATACTATAATATAACTTTTTTTCGACATACTATACTATGACTTTTTTGACATACTATACTATGAATTTTTTTTGCAAAAAATTTCGACATACTATACTATGACTTTTTTTTACAAAATCTTTCGACATACTATACTATGACTTTTTTTCCGCCAAAAATTACAACTTACTATACTATGACTTTTTTTGCCAAAAATTTCGACATACTATACTATGATTTCTTATCGACATACTATACTATGACTTTTTTTTGTCATACTATACTATGACTTTTTTTTGTCATACTATACTATGACTTTTTTTTACAAAATTTTTCGACATGCTATACTATGACTTTTTACCCGCCAAAAATTACAACTTACTATACTGTCTTTTTTTGCAAAAATTTTCGACATACTATACTATGACTTCTTATCGACATACTATACTATGACTTTTTTTTACAAAATATTTCGACATACTATACTATGACTTTTTTTCGACATACTATACTATGACTTTTTTTCGACATACTATACTATGACTTTTTTTTGCAAAAAATTTCGACATATTAAACTATGACTCTTTTTTGTCATACTATACTATGACTTTTTTTTACAAAATTTTTCGACATACTATACTGACTTTTTACCCGCCAAAAATTACAACTTACTATACTATGACTTTTTTTGCCAAAAATTTCGACATACCATACTATGACTTTTTTTTTTTCAAAAATTTTCGACATACTATACTATGACTTTTTTTGCAAAAAATTTCGACATAGTATAGTATGACTTTTTATAAAAATTTCGACATACTATAATATGACTTTTTTTCGACATACTATACTATGACTATTTTTTACAAAATATTTCGACATACTATACTATGACTTCTTTTTGCAAGATTTTTCGACATATTATACTATGACTTTTTTTCCGCCAAAAATTGCAACTTACTATACTATGACTTTCTTTTACAAATTCTTTCGACATACTATACTATGACTTTTTTTCCGCCAAAAATTACAACTTACTATACTATAACTTTTTTTGCAAAAAATTTCGACATACTATACTATGACTTTTTTTCCGCCAAAAATTACAACTTACTATACTATGACTTTTTTTGCAAAAAATTTCAACATACAATACTATGACTTTATTTCGACATGCTATACTATGACTTTTTTTTACAAAATTTTTCGACATACTATACTATGACTTTTTCGACATACTATACAATGACTTTTATTCGACATACTATATTATGACTTTTTTTCGACATCCTATACTATGACTTTTTCTTACAAAATTGTCATACTATACTATGAATTTTTTTTCCAAAAAATTCGACATACTATACTCTGACTTTTTTTTTAAAAAAAACTTCGACATACTCTACTATGACTATTTTTTACAAAATATTTCGACATACTATACTATGACTTTTTTTGTCATACTATACTATGACTTTTTTTTACAAAATTTTTCGACATACTATACTATGACTTTTTTTTCGACATACTATACTATGACTTTTTTGCAAAATTTTTCGACATACTATAATATGACTTTTTTTCGACATACTATACTATGACTTTTTTTCGACATACTATACCATGAATTTGTTTTGCAAAAAATTTCGACATACTATACTATGACTTTTTTTTACAAAATCTTTCGACATACTATACTATGACTTGTTATCGACATACCATACTATGACTCTTTTTTACAATTTTTTTCGACATACTATACTATGACTTTTTTTCCTCCAAAAATTACAACTTACTATACTATGACTTTTTTTGCCAAAAATTTCGACATACTATACTATGACTTCTTATCGACATACTATACTATGACTTTTTTTTGTCATACTATACTATGACTTTTTTTTACAAAATTTTTCGACATACTATACTATGACTTTTTTTCGACATACTATACTATGACTTTTTTTTACAAATTTTTTCGACATACTATACTATGAATTTTTTTCCGCCAAAAATTACAACTTACTATACTATGACTTTTTTTTGCAAAAAATTTCGACATACTATAGTATGAATTTTTTGCTAAAAATTTCGACATACTATACTATGACATTTTTTTGCAAAAAATTCGACATACTATACTATGACTTTTTTTTACAAAATTTTTCGACATATTATACTATCACTTTTTTTCCGCCAAAAATTGCAACTTACTATACTATGACTTTCTTTTACAAATTTTTTCGACATACTATAGTATGACATTTTTTTGCAAAAAATTTCGACATACTATACTATGACTATTTTTTACAAAATATTTCGACATACTATACTATGACTTTTTTTTGCAAAAATTTTCGACATACTATACTATGACTTTTTTACAAAATATTTCGACATACTATACTATGACTTTTTTTCGACATACTATACTATGACTTTTTTTTGCAAAAAATTTCGACATACTAAAGTAGGACTTTTTTTACAAAATTTTTCGACATACTATACTATGACTTTTTACCCGCCAAAAATTACAACTTACTATACTATGACTTTTTTTGCAAAAAATTTCGAGATACCATACTATGACTTTTTTTTGCAAAAAATTTCGACATACTATACTATGACTTCATTTGCAAAAAAATTCGACATACTATACTATGACTTTTTTTTACAAAATTTTTCGACATATTATACTATCACTTTTTTTCCGCCAAAAATTGCAACTTACTATACTATGACTTTCTTTTACAAATTTTTTCGACATACTATAGTATGACATTTTTTTGCAAAAAATTTCGACATACTATAGTATGACTATTTTTTGCAAAATATTTCGACATACTATACTATGACTTTTTTTTGCAAAAATTTTCGACATACTATACTATGACTTTTTTACAAAATATTTCGACATACTATACTATGACTTTTTTTCGACATACTATACTATGACTTTTTTTTGCAAAAAATTTCGACATACTAAAGTAGGACTTTTTTTACAAAATTTTTCGACATACTATACTATGACTTTTTACCCGCCAAAAATTACAACTTACTATACTATGACTTTTTTTGCAAAAAATTTCGAGATACCATACTATGACTTTTTTTTGCAAAAAATTTCGACATACTATACTATGACTTCATTTGCAAAAAAATTCGACATACTATACTATGACTTCTTATCGACATACTATACTATGACTTTTTTTCCGCCAAAAATTACAACTTACTAGACTATGACTTTTTTTTGCAAAAAATTCTGACATACTATAGTATGACTTTTTTCTTAAAATTTCGACATACTATACTATGACATTTTTTTGCAAAAAATTTCGACATACTATACTATGACTATTTTTTACAAAATATTTCGACATACTATAACATGACTTTTTTTCGACATACTATACTATGACTTTTTTTTGCAAAAAATTTCGACATACTAAAGTAGGACTTTTTTTACAAAATTTTTCGACATACTATACTATGACTTTTTACCTGCCAAAAATTTCGACATACCATACTATGACTTTTTTTTGCAAAAATTTTTGACATACTATACTATGACTTTTTTTTACAAAATATTTCGACATACTATACTATTACTTTTTTTCGACATACTATACTATGACTTTTTTTTGTCATACTATACTATGACTTTTTTTTACAAAATTTTTCGACATACTATACTATGACTTTTTTTCGACATACTATACTATGACTTTTTTTCGACATACTATACTATGACTTTTTTTCGACATACTATACTATGACTTTTTTTTACAAATTTTTTCGACATACTATACTATGAATTTTTTTCCGCCAAAAATTACAACTTACTATACTATGACTTTTTTTTGCAAAAAATTTCGACATACTATAGTATGACTTTTTTGCTAAAAATTTCGACATACTATACTATGACATTTTTTTGCAAAAAATTTCGACATACTATACTATGACTTTTTTTTTGTCATACTATACTATGACTTTTTTTTACAAAATTTTTCGACATACTATACTATGACTTTTTTTTCGACATACTATACTATGACTTTTTTGCAAAATTTTTCGACATACTATAATATAACTTTTTTTCGACATACTATACTATGACTTTTTTGACATACTATACTATGAATTTTTTTTGCAAAAAATTTCGACATACTATACTATGACTTTTTTTTACAAAATCTTTCGACATACTATACTATGACTTTTTTTCCGCCAAAAATTACAACTTACTATACTATGACTTTTTTTGCCAAAAATTTCGACATACTATACTATGATTTCTTATCGACATACTATACTATGACTTTTTTTTTACAAAATTTTTCGACATGCTATACTATGACTTTTTACCCGCCAAAAATTACAACTTACTATACTGTCTTTTTTTGCAAAAATTTTCGACATACTATACTATGACTTCTTATCGACATACTATACTATGACTTTTTTTGCAAAAATTTTCGACATACTATACTATGACTTCTTATCGACATACTATACTATGACTTTTTTTTACAAAATATTTCGACATACTATACTATGACTTTTTTTCGACATACTATACTATGACTTTTTTTCGACATACTATACTATGACTTTTTTTCGACATACTATACTATGACTTTTTTTTGCAAAAAATTTCGACATTAAACTATGACTCTTTTTTGTCATACTATACTATGACTTTTTTTTACAAAATTTTTCGACATACTATACTATGACTTTTTACCCGCCAAAAATTACAACTTACTATACTATGACTTTTTTTGCCAAAAATTTCGACATACCATACTATGACTTTTTTTTGCAAAAATTTTCGACATACTATACTATGACTTTTTTTGCAAAAAATTTCGACATAGTATAGTATGACTTTTTATAAAAATTTCGACATACTATAATATGACTTTTTTTCGACATACTATACTATGACTATTTTTTACAAAATACTTCGACATACTATACTATGACTTCTTTTTGCAAAAATTTTCGACATATTATACTATGACTTTTTTTCCGCCAAAAATTGCAACTTACTATACTATGACTTTCTTTTACAAATTCTTTCGACATACTATACTATTACTTCTTTTCCGCCAAAAATTACAACTTACTATACTATGACTTTTTTTGCAAAAAATTTCAACATACAATACTATGACTTTTTTTAGACATGCTATACTATGACTTTATTTCGACATGCTATACTATGACTTTTTTTTACAAAATTTTTCGACATACTATACTATGACTTTTTCGACATACTATACAATGACTTTTATTCGACATACTATATTATGACTTTTTTTCGACATCCTATACTATGACTTTTTCTTACAAAATTGTCATACTATACTATGAATTTTTTTTCCAAAAAATTCGACATACTATACTCTGACTTTTTTTTTAAAAAAACTTCGACATACTCTACTATGACTATTTTTTACAAAATATTTCGACATAATATACTATGACTTTTTTTTGCAAAAATTTTCGACATACTATACTATGACTTTTTTTTACAAAATATTTCGACATACTATACTATGACTCTTTTTACAAATTTTTCGACATACTATACTATGACTTTTTTTGTCATACTATACTATGACTTTTTGTTACAAAATTTTTCGACATACTATAATATGACTTTTTTTCGACATACTATACTATGACTTTTTTTCGACATACTATACTATGAATTTGTTTTGCAAAAAATTTCGACATACTATACTATGACTTTTTTTTACAAAATCTTTCGACATACTATACTATGACTTGTTATCGACATACCATACTATGACTCTTTTTTACAATTTTTTTCGACATACTATACTATGACTTTTTTTCCTCCAAAAATTACAACTTACTATACTATGACTTTTTTTGCCAAAAATTTCGACATACTATACTATGACTTCTTATCGACATACTATACTATGACTTTTTTTTGTCATACTATACTATGACTTTTTTTTACAAAATTTTTCGACATACTATACTATGACTTTTTACCCGCCAAAAATTACAAATTACTATACTATGACTTTTTTTGCCAAAAATTTCGACATACCATACTATGACTTTTTTTTGCAAAAAAATTCGACATACTATACTATGACTTTTTTTTGTCATACTATACTATGACTTTTTGTTGCAAAAAATTTCGACATACTATACTATGACTCTTTTTACAAATTTTGACATACTACACTATGACTTTTTTTTACAAAATTTTTCGACATACTATACTATTTTTTACAAAATTTTCAACAAACTATACTATGACTTTCTTTCGACATATTATACTATGACTTTTTTGCTAAAAATTTCGACATACTATACTATGACTCTTTTTAGAAATTTTTCGACATGCTTTATTATGACTTTTTTTCGTCATACTACTATACTATGACTTTTTACAACATTTTTCGACATACTATACTATGACTTTTTTCCCGCTAAAAAATTACAACTTAATATACTATGACTTTTTTTTTCAAAAAAAATTCGACATACTATACTATGACTTTTTTTTGCAAAAAATTTCGACATAGTATAGTATGACTTTTTATAAAAATTTCGACATACTATGCTATGACTTTTTTTCGACATACTATACTATGACTTTTTTTTGTCATACTATACTATGACTTTTTTTTACAAAATTTTTCGACATACTATACAATGACTTTTTTTTGTCATACTATACTATGACTTTTTTTCGACATACTATACTATGACTTTTTTTCGACATACTATACTATGACTTTTTTTTACAAATTTTTTCGACATACTATACTATGAATTTTTTTCCGCCAAAAATTACAACTTACTATACTATGACTTTTTTTTGCAAAAAATTTCGACATACTATAGTATGACTTTTTTGCTAAAAATTTCGACATACTATACTATGACATTTTTTTGCAAAAAATTTCGACATACTATACTATGACTTTTTTTTACAAAATTTTTCGACATATTATACTATCACTTTTTTTCCGCCAAAAATTGCAACTTACTATACTATGACTTTCTTTTACAAATTTTTTCGACATACTATAGTATGACTTTTTTGCTAAAAATTTCGACATACTATACTATTACTTCTTATCGACATACTATACTATGACTTTTTTTTACAATTTTTTTCGACATACTATACTATGACTTTTTTTCCGCCAAAAATTACAACTTACTATACTATGACTTTTTTTTGCAAAAAATTCTGACATACTATAGTATGACTTTTTTCTTAAAATTTCGACATACTATACTATGACATTTTTTTGCAAAAAATTTCGACATACTATACTATGACTTTTTTTTGCAAAAATTTTCGACATACTATACTATGACTTTTTTTTACAAAATATTTCGACATACTATACCATGACTTTTTTTCGACATACTATACTATGACTTTTTTTTGCAAAAAATTTCGACATACTAAAGTAGGACTTTTTTTACAAAATTTTTCGACATACTATACTATGACTTTTTACCTGCCAAAAATTACAACTTACTATACTATGACTTTTTTTGCCAAAAATTTCGACATACCATACTATGACTTTTTTTTGCAAAAAATTTCGACATACTATACTATGACTTTTTTTTACAAAATATTTCGACATACTATACTATGACTTTTTTTCGACATACTATACTATGACTTTTTTTCGACATACTATACTATGACTTTTTTTTTCAAAAAATTTCGACATACTATACAATGACTTTTTTTTGTCATACTATACTATGACTTTTTTTCGACATACTATACTATGACTTTTTTTCGACATACTATACTATGACTTTTTTTTACAAATTTTTTCGACATACTATACTATGAATTTTTTTCCGCCAAAAATTACAACTTACTATACTATGACTTTTTTTTGCAAAAAATTTCGACATACTATAGTATGACTTTTTTGCTAAAAATTTCGACATACTATACTATGACATTTTTTTGCAAAAAATTTCGACATACTATACTATGACTTTTTTTTGTCATACTATACTATGAATTTTTTTTACAAAATTTTTCGACATATTATACTATGACTTTTTTTCCGCCAAAAATTGCAACTTACTATACTATGACTTTCTTTTACAAATTTTTTCGACATACTCTACTATGATTTTTTTTTTATCATACTATACTATGACTTTTTTTTACAAATTTTTTCGACATACTATACTATGACTTTTTTTTCGACATACTATACTATGACTTTTTTGCAAAATTTTTCGACATACTATACTCTAACTTTTTTTCGACATACTATACTATGACTTTTTTGACATACTATACTATGAATTTTTTTTGCAAAAAATTTCGACATACTATACTATGACTTTTTTTTACAAAATCTTTCGACATACTATACTATGACTTTTTTTCCGCCAAAAATTACAACTTACTATACTATGACTTTTTTTGCCAAAAATTTCGACATACTATACTATGATTTCTTATCGACATACTATACTATGACTTTTTTTTGTCATACTATACTATGACTTTTTTTTGTCATACTATACTATGACTTTTTTTTACAAAATTTTTCGACATGCTATACTATGACTTTTTACCCGCCAAAAATTACAACTTACTATACTGTCTTTTTTTGCAAAAATTTTCGACATACTATACTATGACTTCTTATCGACATACTATACTATGACTTTTTTTTACAAAATATTTCGACATACTATACTATGACTTTTTTTCGACATACTATACTATGACTTTTTTTCGACATACTATACTATGACTTTTTTTTGCAAAAAATTTCGACATATTAAACTATGACTCTTTTTTGTCATACTATACTATGACTTTTTTTTACAAAATTTTTCGACATACTATACTGACTTTTTACCCGCCAAAAATTACAACTTACTATACTATGACTTTTTTTGCCAAAAATTTCGACATACCATACTATGACTTTTTTTTTTTCAAAAATTTTCGACATACTATACTATGACTTTTTTTGCAAAAAATTTCGACATAGTATAGTATGACTTTTTATAAAAATTTCGACATACTATAATATGACTTTTTTTCGACATACTATACTATGACTATTTTTTACAAAATATTTCGACATACTATACTATGACTTCTTTTTGCAAGATTTTTCGACATATTATACTATGACTTTTTTTCCGCCAAAAATTGCAACTTACTATACTATGACTTTCTTTTACAAATTCTTTCGACATACTATACTATGACTTTTTTTCCGCCAAAAATTACAACTTACTATACTATAACTTTTTTTGCAAAAAATTTCGACATACTATACTATGACTTTTTTTCCGCCAAAAATTACAACTTACTATACTATGACTTTTTTTTTTCAATATACTATGACTTTTTGTTGCAAAAAATTTCGCATACTATACTATGACTTTTTTAAAATTTTACATACTAACTATGACTTTTTTTTACAAAATTTTTCGACATACTATACTATTTTTTAAAAATTTTAACAAACATACTATGACTTTCTTTCGACATATTATCTTGACTTTTTTGCAAAAATTTCGACATACTTACTAGACTTTTTTAAAATTTTTCGACATCTTTATTTTGACTTTTTTTCGTCATACTACTATACTATGACTTTTTCAACATTTTTCACTATTATATGACTTTTTTTCCGCTAAAAAAATTTCAACTTAATTACTATGATTTTTTTTTTAAAAAAAATTTTTGACATCTATACTTGACTTTTTTTTTCAAAAAATTTCGACATATATAGTATGACTTTTTTTTTCAAAA